>JAQZBX010107808.1:0-10615 GCA_029593785.1 Cabassous unicinctus
TTCTCTGTTTTCTCACCTATCTGTTTCTCTGTGTTCTTCTCTCTGTGTTTACTTGCTGGGGCTCCAGGTCAAAAACTCCAAACTCCCTTCTCTGTGCTGTGGTTTCTCTGTGAGTCCCCACCCACCAAGGGAGTGGGGACTCAATGTCCTACTGACATGGCCTAATCAAAGCCTCAGTCATTATTTAATCAAGTAAAAGTGAAACCTCTGAATCCAATATAATCTAATAAACCCAGAGGAACAAACCAGTTTACAAATATAATCCAATATCTATTTTTGGAACTCATAAACAATATCAAACTATTACAATGAGTAAACACAATTTATTTTTCCATTTTTCAGTTGATGGACATTTGGGCTAGTTAAGGGTTTTGGCTATAATGAATAAAACTGTCATGAACATTCTAGTAATACCTTTTAGTGGATATGTGTATACTTAGGATTATCATTGTTTTTTCCAATTTTAAATAATAATGCTAAATGTTAATAGTTTAAAAACTTGCTCCAGATCACACAGCTGGTGGGGTGGAACTGGGTTGTGGAGTCTGCGTTTAGCCATAATACCTTGGGGCTCTTTCCATGGAGAGATCAAAGGTGACAGTGAGGAGCCCCAAAGCAGCAGCCTGGAAGCCCTATTGCCCAGCTTGTCCACCCTACCTGTTCCCATGTTGTACCAGATCCTTGGATAAATGCTGACTCATTCATCAGAGAGTAAAGGTTTTCCATGTGCTGTATACAGTGAGCTCAGACTATAGTCTTCCTAACTTTCCCTTTTCCTCTCCCTGCTCCCCTTAATTTCTAGGAAGAACTAGCCCACCCCCTCCTCTGGGCCTCTGTGACACTAAACATCCTCACTAACTCTTGATATGGTCAGTCTTTAAAATTTTAGCCATTTAGAATGATTCCATTAATATAAAGTGCAAGAACAGGCAAAATGGAAACTTCTTCTTCCTTTAGCTTTCTTCGGTGTTGTGTTAGACTGTGATGCCCATAGTTGCAACAGCCATCTAGCTGCTAAAGGGATAAGTCTGAGGATGAAAGCCAGTACATAGCAAATGGATGAAATGAGCCTGGATCTTTGATGATGATTTCAAGCTACTGAACCATCTCTGGAAAAATCTATCTCCAGTCTTTTTGTTGAGTCAATGATAAATAATCTTATGGTTTATATTAGTGTTAATCACATTTTCTCATACTTGCAGTGGTTTATGTGCAGCTAATTCTTTGATTTTTTTTGTTTTACATGTCTATGAATTCCTTTTCTTTTTCTTGTGTTATATTTTCCCTGAAAATGAAACATATTCTATTTTGCAAATTTATTGCTGTAAAAGCTTAGAGATCATGGTGTGTTTTTTTTGTGTGTGTGTGCAATTTTCCCCTGGCATATCAGTGGTGTTATGGATCCTTTATTAGCATACTTTTTTCTCCTTTTCATTTTTTAATATTTTCTATAGAGGTATGAATTTTATAAATATTTTTGCATAACTGGATCTTGGATTTTACTTACTGATTCTGTTTCTCTGTTTTCTAATTCATTTGTTTTTGCTATTACTTAATTATTTTATCCTTACTGTTTACTTGTGGGTCATAAGGAAAGAAAAATTATCAGTTTCCTTTTCCTCCTCTAGAGATCCAACTAGTTTTTTGTTTGTTTGTTTTTTTGTCTTTTGTAGGAGGTAACGGGGATTGAACGCAGGACCTCATACGTGGGAAACAGGTGATCAACCACTGAGCCACATCTGTTTTTTGTTGTTTTTTTTTTCAATTTTTAAAATTGTCTTTAATGTTCTTTTTGGTGTACAGTTCTGTGAGTTCACCCCCTGCTCCTGCTTACTGTCTGTGTCCATTTACTGGGGGTGATCTTCTTTGTCTGTTCCTGGCATTCTCTTCTCATTTTTCTCCTCTAGGCTTCACTGGGATTCGATCCCAGGGACCTCCAATGTGGGAGAGAGGCACCCTGTCATGTGCGCCACCTCAGTTCTTGGTTTCTGGCATGTCTCACCTTGAATCTCCCATGCTTCTCTCTTTTGTTGTATCATCATCTTGCTGCGTGGCTCAGCTCGCTGTGTGTGGGCGTGGTTTGCCTCACGTTTGCGCTGGGCCTATGGCTCACCTGATCGCCTTTTTTTTTTTTTTTACCAAGAGGTCCAGGGGATCAAACCCGGGTCCTTCTATATGGTAGATGGATGCCCAACCACTTGACCCACATCTGTTTCTCACATCCGTTTTTATTTTTCTAGTTTTGGTTGTTCTGATGGTTGCTTTCAAATCTATGTATAGTATCTTTCTACCCTCTTTCTTAACTGGTCAACTCTAAGCAAGTCAATTTATACTTGCTGTTTTGATAGAAGAGGTTATCTGAGGCAGGATAGAATAGGAACCTAAGGAGGAAGAGGACAGAAAACCTTAACAAGTCTGGTAAGAGACACTGACGCATTGGCCTGTTTACTAGCATTAGCCGGCTGAGTCACACAGGCAAGTTAGGAAGGCATCTTACAGCACACACCCTGCACCTTGCAGCACACACCCAAAGGCAGCATTATTAGAAGGCAGCCAGCAAAGAGGGAAGGGGAGAGAGGGGAATCACCACCACCCATCCACTTAGCTTGCAGGTGACCTCACACCTCATGGATAGTGACCAGAAACTAATATGTTGGTCAGCACACCCATGCCCTGCAGAGGTCATGGACAACAGCCAGAAGCCCCACACCTCTAGCACCCCACATCCCTGGGTCCCTGGACCTTAAGCCCTTGCTTATCAGTGCAGACCCTAGAGTTCTGTACCCCCATAAAACAGGGGAACCCAGGGCAGAACTGTGCATTTTCTCCCTTGAAAAAGCCTATCTTCATCCCTGAAAGTGTACTTTCTGTCTCTTGCTTTAATCCCCAAAAAATTCTCTACTTGCTTAATTAATTTATGGCTCATCCTTGAATTCTTTCTCATGATGAAGCCAAGAACCTAGACACCTGGACACCATCTCCAACAACATATCCAGTGTATCATTTTTCTCCCCATCTCCACAGTATTCTTCATCCCTCTATTGGCCACCACTGTGACTTCATGCAGCACACATAACACGGCATTTCTTGATTTAGCAACCATAGACTCCCCAACTCTCATGACTTTCCATTTTTCAAGAAGTTACTAAGATTATGTCAGCATTCCCACTTTTTCCTACAACTGTCCTCTACACTTAAACCCCAGTAGTTTGTAGATTGATGGCATGTTCTGTAACTGTTGGAAAATCTTATTATTTATCTCTAGATTGTTTCCTAAAGTTAAAAACAAATAATCTTTACATTAGTATCACTTTGTATTTTTTAAGATTTAAAGACAAGTAGAATTATATTTTCTTGTTCCCATATTTAATGCTATTTAAAGAAGAATGTTCTTCATAAGTTCAGGTGAATTATCCCCTTTCCATTCTCTCAAATTGCTTTGATTATATCCTCAGGTGTTTTTCAGCGCTAAATGATGCTTCTTGGCCGTATTTCTCTTCTTTTCCCTGGCACTTTCCTCTCTGAGCCATGTACTTTCCTGTTCTAATCTGGATAGAGTTGTCTCTGGGATAATTGCTCAGTTGTCATCCTAGGGGTGTCATCACTTCCCTGTTCTCCTAAGTTTGATCCTCTATTTTCTTCTTTTAGGTAGAGAACAACCTTAAGTAAATTCTTAAGAAAGGCTGCATGGTAGATCTATTTTCTGAGTTTTTTAAAAACTGAAAGTATGTTTAATCTTCCCTCACATTAGGTGGATGGTTTGATCGCTTATAGAATTTTATGTTGAAAATAACTTTTCTTTCAAAATTTGTTTCATTTCTTTCAGCAACCCGTTTGCTACTTCTCTTTTTCTTTACCTTCAAACCCCTTCAACCGTGAGCTTAGGAAATTTCAGAATGCTGTTCTAAGAGTAAATCTCGTCATCACTGTGTGGGAATTAATTAGACCCTTTCAAATGAATATCATGCTTCCTGTCTTTTCTAGGGAATTACTTTAGTTTTTGGAAAAACTCTTCCCTTTTTTCTCCATTCTCTCTTTCCCAGACACCTCATAGTCAAACATTTCTGAATCAATGTATCGCATCTGTTACACTTGTTACTTATTTATTTATTTTTTTAAAGATGTAATTATTTATTTCTTTTCCCCACCCCCCTCCCCAATTATTCTGCACTTGTTGTCTGCTCTCTGTGTCCATTTGCTGTGTGTTCTTCTGTATCTGATTGTCTTCTCTTTAGGCAGCATTGGAAACTGATCCTGGGACCTTCCAGAGTGGGAGAGAGGCACTCAATCTCTTGTGCCACCTCACCTCCTTGGTTTCCTCGTCTCTTATTGTCTCTCTTCTGTGTCTCCTTTTGTTGCATCATCTTCCTGGGACAGCTGTCTGCATGGGCCAGCACTCCTGTGATGGCCAGCACTCTGTGTGGACCAGCTTGCCTTCATCACGAGGCCCCAGGAATAGAACCCTGTACCTCCTATATGGTAGATGGTAGCCCAATCACTTGAGCCACATCGTTTCCCTACACTTGTTAGGGAAAGGTAAACTCACCCCTTGAGGTTATTCTCAGAGCTCTCCATTCCTGTGCTCTCTCACACAATTTACACGTCTTAGTGGTGACTAGATCTGAGGTGGTTTAATAATAGAAAACATTTACTGCAGGTCTCTTAACTGGAACTCTGGGCAGGCAAGGGAATAAGTGACTCCAACACTTCAATATCTATCTCTGACATCCTCCTTTCATTCCTGTCTCATTTTTTTGTAATACTTTGGGATTCTGAAGCAGAAGTAGACTTATGTATGACATCTGTATGACAGGCTGTATGACATCTGTCCCCAGTGTTGTACAGGGAGGGAAGTGAGATCTATGAGATGCTTTCCAAGGCAGCTGAGAGAAACGCACCATTTGGGGGAACAGAAATATCAGGCCCAATCCTGGGGAGGAAATTGTCTGCCAAGGTGCAGGAAGTTTTCATCTCCAGCTGAGAGAAGAGGGAGGGTGGAGGGGGTGCCTCAGACTCTAGAAGAAATGGAGTGGATCTTGAAGTGGCAGGGGCATGGGTGAGGAAGACAATGGGAAGCAAAGGGAAACACATATAGCAGTTACCAGGAGAAAAACAGAGGGAAAATCCAAGAATTAGAGACGATATTGTCTTGTTTCTAGATTTTCCTGAAGGAGGTGGTGCTGGAGTGCTCTGGGTTTCCCATCATGGGCAGATACTTCATAAGTAAAATCTCCCATAAGAGGACTGGTGTTACAGCAGCTGATACTCAGATAGTAGAAAGCCTATGTTCTTGCTGTCTGTAAGTGTAAGACATTAGAATAGTTTAATTCTAGAAATACTTGAACGCCACAGAATCATGACTAACTCCTCAGTGCCTTAACCTAGAGGGGTGCTTTGCAATGCATGTCACTGCATGAAAAGAAAAGAAAAATTTATCTGAAGAAGATCATTTATGAAACACCTGTCATGTATTTCATTGATTCTTCCTTATGTGCTCTCAGGTCCAATAACCTGACATCTCTTTATTTATTTCCTCTGTGACTCTGAATCTTGGGCTGAAGACATCTCCTGAAGAAAGAACTCTTTACTGAAACCACCTAGAACGTTTGAGCTTAGGCTGCCGTGGTCTCGGTCTGCACTAAGGGGAAGCTGAGCCAATGCCCTGTCTTCCCTGAAGCCTCAGTCTGAGGAGCTCTGGACTCACTAACTACACAGTTTCTAGTTAACTAGAAAGTCAAACTTAGTAGGAGGCATGTGGGTATTCTCTTCAGGGCAGTACTTGACACTTCTGAATTAAGACAATAATTTAAACCCTAGAATAGAACTATTATTAATCTTGGGGTAGGGAGGGCTTAAAAGAGGATAATAAGAAACGGATCTTAAAGAATTTATTTCACTGGAAATCAGACATTTTCCTCATGGCCGAATGGGGCTGAGAATGGCCTTTAGTCATTCTCAGTGGAGCTGAGCTATGGCATACTCCTGAGTCACAGGTTATTATCTTGTGTACATAAAGGTTTTTCTCATAATC
Source organism: Cabassous unicinctus (assembly GCA_029593785.1). Classification (NCBI taxonomy): domain Eukaryota; kingdom Metazoa; phylum Chordata; class Mammalia; order Cingulata; family Chlamyphoridae; genus Cabassous; species Cabassous unicinctus. The sequence goes on from JAQZBX010107808.1 coordinate 6,032, forward strand.
ACAACAGGATTATCCATTATGGTTATTAAATGAGAGGCGATAACCCTAGCCTGGGAAAAAAATTGGGCCTTGAGTTTCTATATTACAAACATGTAATGAAATTTCAGTTTGTTAAAGAGCTGATAATTCAAATATACAATGAATTATTAATAATTCAAACAGTGGGTGTGTCAGCCAAAGGGATACTGATACAAAGTACCAGAAATCTGTTGACTTTATAAGGGCTATTTATTTGGGGTAAGAGCTTATAAGGCCCTAAAGAGTACAACTGAAGGTTGCCTTCTTACCCAAGTCAGTTTCCAGGTGTTGAAGCAAGATGGCAAGCCTGGTCTCTCCTTTCTTGGCTGTTCACCTGCTCTGTTCTTTTCAGCTGCAAACTATCAGCCTAAGGCTCATCTCTCCCCAGGGCCACAGGATCAAAGTCGTTTTCAGTGTCTATGGAGCTCTTTCTTTTCTTGCATTTCTGCTTCTGTCTTTGTGATTGAGTGTCTGTTTCTATAAGCTCACCAAGGGGACAGGGACTCAACCCTGAGTCATGCCCTACTAATGTGGTCAAATCAAACCCTAATCTTGATTTAATCAAGTAAAAGTAAAACTTTTTAATTTAATACAATCAAAGAGTATCATATCCAGAGGATTCTAGAACACACCAATTTACAAACATAATCTTTTTCTTTTTTGGAATTCAAAAATAATATCAAACTGCTACAGTGGGTTTTAAAATGTGAAAAGTCAAAATATTTTATTTCTTATTCGAAGCACAGAAGAGTCATCAAAATATTATTGGAATTTGCGTATTAGTAGCAAATACAGAGGACATTTCTCCATTAATTTAATTGAAGCCACAAAAAAGTCAATAGAACATTAGTTCATTCAACATTTCTTTAGAATACCAGGTACAGTCACATGATGGGACTTCAAAGATAAATAAGACATCTTCCTGCTTATCTACCTAAGCCTTTTTAGGTGTACAGAGACATTATCTTTAAATGTCAACCTTTGAGAAAAGCTAAACCCATTTGTTCCTTATAGCTTAATATCTGATTGCATGTTAGCAAAATTTTCTCAGTTCTAGGAAGTAATAAAGGCCAATTTGGTTTGACTTTGTGTTATTTGGGAAATGTTGCTCTTTGACTTGCACTGGCTCTGTAAATATAAGGTACCATGCCTCACACGTTAGGACTCAACACTATTTGAAGGGCAGTAGAAACCATCTAGCTGTAATTGCTGAGGAAAGGAGCAATAGGGGTTTTAGGTAGCTTTATTGGGAGGCAGAGAAATGGGGTTTTCTTATTCATCATCTCCCAGTTAATCTGAGCAGCTATGCTTTAATCACTTTTATTTAAGTTTGTATATAAGTTTTTTTTTTAAACAACAACAACAATAACAATATATTCAGGGCTAAAAATGTTTTTAAAATATCTCATCTCATTTAACACCTTGATTATTAAATGAGAAAATAAAGTGGTTTGAATGAGATGAAACACTTATTGACAGGGCATGATTTTCATGCAATAGATATTTTTGATATTCAGTATTTAATTTATGCCACCAGCCACCTGAAAGACTAAGACAGTTTTACATTTATTAGTGTGAAAAATGCTTGGGATGAGGGACAAGATGGCAGCTGAGTGAGGAGCCCCAAGAGTCAGTTTGACCTATAGGGCAGTTAGTTATGACCCAGAGCTATCTAAAGCACCTGTTTGGGGGGCCCAGGAGGCCAGAAGAGCATTCTGCACCATCCTTGAAAGAATAGAAGAACTTCATCTACAGTAAAGTTGCGTAAATAAAGCATTTCATGCTGCGGAAGCTAATGCCGATCCTCCACTGGCAGCACATGCTGCCTTGGGAGCTATTCTGTGGCTGGAGTTGGTAGCTTCATTTCCCAAAAATGGGGGAGGAAGAAAGAGTTGGCCACCAACTTCAGCTACTGATTAGTAAATTTGGCTGGCTAAAGTTCAACCCTAAGGAGAACTAAAAATTGAATTTGTACAAATCAGAAAGAGATCAGTAACTGCCATTTTAACTCCATCCCTGACATGAGGGGAAGCAGGGCTGATTGAAAATCACAGTGACAGTAGGAACTGACTTTTGTCACCCAGATGTGATTGCACCCCTAGCCTAGGCTCCAGCCCCACCTCCAGCAGAGAGAAAGCTGGTGGAACCTGCACCAGCCTCTCTTGGTAACTGCAGGCTCTTTCATCTGGCACAGACTGAATAGTCAGAAACATGGGGCTCCATCCCTGCATCCCAATAGAATAAGAGGGAGCTGCTCTGTCCTCAGCCTATCTGGGCAATGGCAGGCACTTTTGGCTTACACAGACTGGACTGATGGGTGCCTGTGGATCCAACCCCAACCCCTAATAGGATAGGAGGGGGCTGGTGTTTCCTCAGGCTCTTCAGGCAATGGAAGGTTCTTTTGGTTGGCTTACATGAACTGAACTGTTGGGCACCCATGGTTCCATTCTGAACCATTAAAGACAGAAGGGACAGTACTCCTTTGGCCTTTCAGGGCAACTGCAGGTGCATTTGGTCCACATGGATTACAACTCCAGAGGGTCCATCGCCTCCCCTGGCAGGGGAGGATGGGGTCAGTGCTACATCAGTCTACCTGGGCAAATGCAGTCATTTTGGACCTGCACAGCATTGAATGTTGCCCACACCTACAGCTCCATCTCCACCCCAGGCAGGGAAGAAGTTTGAAGCTTCATCAGTCTCTCTGGGCAACTACAGATGGTCTTGTTCTTCATTACTTGTATTATTACACACAGTTGCAGCTCCATGTGTAGAGGAGAAAGGTTGGAGAAGTTTCAATGTTTCCTGGGGCAATGTGGGCAACTTCAGCCTCCACAGCTTACAGCACCAACTGCATCCTCAATTCCTACTACACAGCTGAAAGGGAGAAAGGGCAAGAAAGCCCTAAACTAAAGAGAGAGACTACATCCAGCAAAAATACATCTAGTAAGCCAGATGCCAAGACACCAACAAAAAATTACAATCCTTACCAAGAAACAGGAAGACAAGGCCCAGTCAAAGAAATAAGATAAGCCTCTGGTTGACATTAAAGGAGTTGAGACAACTACCTATAGATATTCAAACAAATCTTCTTAATAAATTCTGAGATGGCTAAAGAGATTATGGATATTAAGAAGACACTGGGTGAGCACAAAGATGAATTTGAAAACATACATAGAAATATAACAGATCTTTTGGGAATTGAAAGGCACAATAAGCAAATTAAAAATACACTGGAGTCATATAACAGCAGAGTTGAAAAGGCAGAAGAAATTATCTCTGAGCTTGAAGATATGGCCTCCATAAGAAAACATACAAAAGAAGAGATAAAGAAAAGAATGGAAAAGACTGAACGAGGTCTAAGGGAACTAAATGACAGCAAGAGAGGTGTAAACATATGTGTCATGCATGTTCCTGAAGGAGAAGAGAAGGGAAAAGGGGCAGAAGGAATATTTGTGTGTCCAAGAAGCACAATGTACTCCCTTCTGAATAAATCAGAATAGACCAACTCTGAGTCACGCACTAAAAAGAATGTCAAATGCCAAAGACAAAGAGAAAATTCTGAGAGCAGCAAGAGGAAAGCAATGCATAAGATACAGGGGATACTCAATAAGATTAAGTGCCAATTTCTCATCAGAAACCATAGAGGCAAGAAAGCAGTGGTATGATAAATTTAAAATACTGCAAGGGAAGCGGATGTGGCTCAAGTGATTGGGATCCCATCTACAATATGGGAGGTCCAGGGTTCAATTCCCGGGCTTCCTGGTAAAGGCAAGCTGGCCCAGGCAGCGAAATGCCTTAAGCAGAGAGCTGGCCCACATGGCATGCTGGCCCATGCAGGAATGCTGGCCCACGCAGACAGCTGGTGCAGCAAGATTATACACCAAAAAGAGACACAAAGGAGAGATAATAAGCAACACAGTAGACCAGGGAGCTGAGGTGGTGCAAGAGATTGAGCACCTCTTTCCCACAATGAAAGGTCCCAGTATTGGTTGCTGTTGCCACTTAAAGAGAAGACAAGCAGACACAAAAGAATGCACAGTGAATGGACATAGAGAGCAGATGGGAGGGGGGATAAATAAATATATATTTTTAAATACTGCAAAAGAAAAACTGCCATCCAAGAATCTTATATCCAGCAAGATTGTCTTTCAAAAAATGAGGGCAAGCTCAGAATATTCGCAGTTAAACTGAAACTGAGAGAGTTTCTAACCAAGAGACTAGCTTTGTGGGAAATAGTAAAGGAAGTGCTATAGTTTGGAAAGAAAAGACAGGAGAGAGAGGCATAGAAGAGAGTCTAGAAATGAAGAGTATATCAGTAAAAGTAATTGAAAGTATAAAAAGACTGGTGAAAATAAAATATGATAGATAAAACCCAAAGGTCAAAATGAATGAAAAATGCACAGGCTTTACAGTAATAATATTGAATGCTAATGGATTAAACTCCCAAATCAAAAGACACAGAAAGGCAAAATTAATAATAAATATGAGTCATCTATATGCTCCAATAGATTGGAAGCGAAAGACTGGAAAAAGATATTCCATGCATGCAGTGATAAAAAAAAAAAA
>JAQZBX010107809.1:0-10614 GCA_029593785.1 Cabassous unicinctus
ATAAAAATAATATATAAAAAAATAACAACATTGGTACATTACTATTAACTGCACTTGAGACTTTATTTGGATTTCACCAATTTTCCATTAATTTCCTCTTTCTGTTCCAGGATCCAATCCAGGGTGCACTTAGCTTTTAGTTGTCATGTCTCCCAAGTTTACTCTGGTCTTTGAGCTTCTCAGTCTCCTTGTTTCAAGACCTTAACAGTATCCTGTACGATATCCCAAGAATCTCCCAATGTTGGTTCATCTGACATTTTTCTCACAATTAGATGAGGGCACGGGCTTTTGAAAAGAAGGTTACCATAGTGATGAAGTGTCCTTCTCGTTACATCACATCAGGGAGTGCATGATATCCACAGATCGCTGGTGATGTTAACCCACGTCACTTGGTTAAGGTAGTGTTGACAGGTTGCTTCACTGTAAAGGTACTATTTTTTCCTTTCCCTACATGAATAGGGAAGTGAGTCACTAGGTTTAGTCCACCCTCTAAGGAGAGTAGGCAAGAGCTAAACTCCACCTCTTGAGGGTGCTCATTGCTACTGTGGTGTATCTAGAATTTTGAAACCGTTTTTCCCACTTAACATGGTCTGAAGTGGTATGGTGCCTTAACCTACTCCCTCCAAGAATATAGGTAGCTGTTGGGGATTGAATCTTGTCTCCCACAAAAGGCATGTTCAAGTCCTATCCCCTTGTCTTGCGGGTTTTTAAACTGGACCTTTGAAGATGTTATTAGTTAAGGCATGCCCAAACTGAATGAGGGTGGGCCTTAATCCAATATGGTGAAGCCCTAATAAGCAAAGGAAATTGGACACAGAAAGAGAAGCCATGGGAAGTAGCCAGAAGCTGGAAGTCAATGGGACCGGGAAGAGAGAGGAGAATTGCCATATGACAGAAAAGCCAAGGAACCCTAGAGATTGCCGGTCAGCCAGAGGATACAGACACCAGACTGTGGGAGGAAGCAAGCCTTATAGCCTCTGAAACTATGAGCCAATAAATTCCTATTGTTAAGCCAACTCACTCTATGGTATTTGTTTTAGCAGCTGGGACACTAGGGCATTTTAAAAATGGCTCTGGTTTTAAAATGACACAATAAAGTTACCTCTGTCATTTTGTCATCCTTGAGATCACTCAAAAGCAACAAGGAAAATAAGGAAAAGAAATGCAAACTATATCTTTGATGAGATAAGGTGGCCAATGTAACCCTAAGGCACTATAAACAAGGAAGGTCTGCCAGCAGATTCAGAAGATTATACCAGAGCCTAGAAGTAGGCTGACATTAAATACCTGCTGTGGCCTCAGTGCTCAAAGCTGTCAGGGCACCAAGTATCTGGTACACCTGAGGAGCAGAGCATTACCTACTGGTTTGCAGTGAAGATTTAAGGGGCACAAGCTGTGGGAACCTCTCAGGACTGTGTATGGCATCATGAACTAGCAGGCAGGTAGGGCTAAATGATAAAATCTCTATAAAAATGCTATCTTTGTTCGAGGCAGGCTGTTGATGAAATAGAGATTGGGAGAGACTATTTTATAACCACTACTATAGTTGCCAGGCAGATGTATAGTCTAAACCAATCTGTGTCTGTGTCTCTCTTTGTTTCTGTCTATTTTTTTCCTTATTCTCACACACAACTCTGCCACAAGCAGAGCTTCACCACTAGCTCAGTTCTCTGCCCCAGTTGTTTCCTGCAAATCGCTGGTTGAGAAAAAACTCATTTCACTCAGTGATGAGTAATATTTGATAAAAGAAAACAAGCATGAGATCTACACAGCAAATATACAAGAAAAAGGAAAGGAATAGAAGAAGCAAATAACAGAATAAATTTTCCCTGCAAATGTTTCATAAAGCAGACCAAACATGGCTATGAATTCAAAGGACTTAATGAAATAGTTTAAAATAAGGCCTCAATGCAAAAGAAATGATGAGACAACAGAAGGAAATGAAAACACAAGCTCATACAAATCAGAAAAGAAGAAAAAAATCATAGACATGAAAGCCACATTAGAAAAAGAACAGAAAGTATAAAAACACAGCAAGACATGAAGGCTATATTGAGAAAAGTGAGCAAAATGAAATGGAAATTAAAAAATAATTAAAAAGTAGGGGATTTTTCCTTTTGGAGTAATCCTGTATGATGTGCATGACTGTTTTGTAAACCCACAACTTCTCTAATAAAAAAAAATTGAAATAGTCAAAAAAATTAAAAAGAATTTGAGATTAAATTGTAAATACAGAAGACAAAGAATATACAGTATGTCCATATGGAGGCAACCTGAACAAGTAGAACAGAAAGAATATGCAAAGTAGAATCCAAGAAAACACTTGAATCTACTGATTGAAAGAGCACACACTGTCCCAAAAGAAACTGACATAGAATAATCTCTGTGTTATCGAGGCAGGTTAGTATAGGAAAAGAGGGAAGACAAGTCATAGCTTAGACCTGGCAGAGAACATGGCCACGAAACCCTGCCCGGAAACCCCTTGCTCCTAAGAACAAAGCCAGAAAGCTCCCACCTAGACCCTGGCCACAAGGTCCCATTTGGAAATCTTTGCGGGTCAAGGGGAAGCCCTGGATACCTCCTGCATTAGTCAGTCAAGGGGGTGTTGATGCAAAATACCAGAAATCTGTTGGCTTTTATAAAGGGTATTTATTTGGGGTAGAAGCTTACAGTTACCAGGCCATAAAGCATAAGCTGTTTCCCTCACCAAAGTCTATTGCCACTTGTTGGAGCAAGATGGCTGCCAACGTCTGCTAGGGTTCAGGCTTCCTGGGTTCCTCTCTCCCCGGGGTTCGATTCTCTCCAGGCTCAGCTGCTCTGGGTGCTTACTTCCTGGGGCTCCAGCATTAAAACTCTAAACTTCCTTCTCTGTGGTATGGTTTCTCTGTGAGTCCCCACCCACCAAGGGGGCAGGGACTCAACGTCCTACTGACATGACCCAATCAAAGCCTCAATTATTACTTAATCAAGTAAATAATCTAATATGCCCTGAGGGACAGACCAGTTTACAAACATAATCCAATATCTATTTTTGGAATGCATAAACAATATCAAACTGCTACACCTCCAAACAAAGGACTCCTCATTGGACCCCTGAGAGCTAACAGGTAGAGATCATAAGGCAAACAGTTAGAGAAGCAAACAGCTGGACCCCTCTCCAATATTAGGAAGGGGGAGGAGGAAAGGTTTTAAAAAGGCCTAACCTGGGGTGCCACGTGCAGGTCTCACCCTGCAGCATGCCCGCAACCATGTCTGGAGTTTGTACTGTTTTTCTCTTCTTGTTTCTTAATAAACTCTTTACTCCCTTGCCTATCCTATGGCGTGTCCTTAAATTCTTTTATGTGACATAGCCAAGAACCTAGAAGCCCATAACCCAGAGCGTTCCACTAACAATATATCCCATTGAAATTTATTGAACTTCAAATATCAGTGATTCTTTGAGTAACCAGGCAGGAAGTTCAAGACCCCTTTAAGGGGAAACAAACCAGGCCTCGGATTTCTCCACAGCCAAGTTTGATGGTAGACAACAGTACCGCAATGCCAGCAAAGTGTGACTTATCTGTATCCTGATTTCCTCATCTGTAAAAGGGGATGTTAATAGTATTTAATTTATGGCATTATGAGGTTTCAATGATATATTAAATAAAATACTTGTGATTTAATAAATGCTCAGTAATAGCTATTATTTTACATAATCAAACCTTCTTTCAAGTAAAAGCCATCAAAGGATTTGGAAATATAATTCCCATTAGCATCTTTTGAAGAAACTATTAGAGAATGAATTTCAGCCACCCAGTTGACGAACAGACACACTGAACATGGAAGCCAGTCGAAATGAAGGACTTGAGATGAAAACAATCCTGGGAATAGGATTCATAATAATTTTCAATACAAGATCTGATATATGCTGCAGGCTTACCATGTATCAGGCACTGTTCTAATGAAATGCCTTTATTATCTTGACAACCTGTGGAGCACAGCCTATTGTTATACCCATTAAAGTAATAAAATTAACAAAACCAAGAAAGGGAGGTGCAAAAAGATGAGAGGTGGTAAAAGGAAGTTGATTTCCTCATTCAATTTTTAAAAATATGAATTTTTAATTAAAGGAGCTGTAGGTTTACATAAAAATCATGCATAAAATACAGAGTTTCCCCTGTACCTCCCCACCCATTATTAACACCTTGCATTAGTGTGTGGTATCTTTGTTAGAATTGATGAAAGGATAGTATTATAACTGAACTATTAACTACAGTCCTGTATGGTAGATGGAGACAGAATGCTCTTTCCATGAACCTGAGGCCCTGGAATGAGGATGGGTTGGTCTGGCCAGCCACCTGACCCTCATAAACGGGGTTTGGATGTAAGCGTTGAAGGGACACCTGTGATAATAATCATGGGGCCTGGTAATTGTTAACTAGTAACCCTTGTGTCCCACTGCTTGTAACCTTATAAAAGCTGACAGTGTCTGTTAGGCGGTGTGGAGCATCTCCTCGCCGGCTGACACCAGGTTCTGTAAGTGATAAGGGCGGAGCACTCCCTAGCCTGCTGCCACTGGGTTCTGTGTATGAGTAAGTAATAAGGGCATGCCATGCTGGGCTCCCGTGTAGTTTCTCTGGAATATTGAATTAGTTGGTCAGGCTTGACTGCCTGTGTTACAATTGGTGTAGTCTGCAGGCCAGGGTCTACCTGCGTTCAAGTCCATAGTTTACATTAGGGTTCACTGTGTTGTACAGTCCTATGGTTGTTGTTTTTTTAAGAATTTGGTACAATTTACATTTTTTTAAACTTTATTTTTTATTTATTTATCCCCCCTCTTGCTGCTTGTGCTTGCTGTGTCCATTTGCTGTGTGTTCTTCTGTGTCTGCTTGTCTCCCTTTGCTGCGTCATCACGCTGTGCCAGCTCACTGCGCCACGCGGGCGGTCAGCTTACCTTCACCAGGAGGCCCCGGAAATCGAACCCGGGGCCTCCCATATGGTAAATGGGAGCCCAGCCACTTGAGCCACATCAGCATCCCCCCTATGACCTTTTAAAAAATTTTTATTCTAGTAATATATATACAATCTTTCAACCACATTCACATATATAATTCAGTGGTGTTAATCACATTCACAGTGTTGTGCTACCTTCACCACCATCCATTATCAGAACTTTTCCATCACCCCAAGTAGAGATTCTGTATCATTTAAGCATATTTAATATTCAAGGTAACACATCTTATAAATCAAGTAACAGAAATAGAAGTATATTCAAAAGTATAGAGGTAATTACTAGGAGAACTAAGAATAATAATCTAAATGATTAAAATTAGGTGCGGTAAAGGACATGTGATGAATGGTAACATAGTAATTTTGCCATTGCTTGTAGTGGGGAATAAATAGATACGGTATAAAGAAATATAGGTTGACGTACATGTTTTAAAGTTATAGTTACAAAGGGAAACACTAGAAGAGCTAAAAACAGAATATAAATTTTCCTAAATTATTAGAACATGCAAAACAAAGCAAGCAAAGAAATATACACTCTCTAAAGAAAGATACAAATGAAATGAATCCTTAAAAACAGAAAGTAGGCCATAAAATGTGGTACAGAACTAAGCCATATCTATAAATGTCAATCAGATAGGCTTACCTATTGAAAAAATAAGTCCTCAGAAAATAGTGTTAAAAAAGCTAAAAATATAAGATGGCCAAACGTACTTTGGTTATGGAAGTTCTAATACATTCTACAACATGGATGAACCCTGAAGACGACATCATGTTGAATGAAACAAGCCAGACACAAAAAGAAAAACTGTATAATTCCACTTAGATTAAATATCTAGAATAGGCAAATTCATAGATGTAGAAAGCAGATTTGAGATACCCAGTGGGGAGTGGGGGGTAAGGGGTGGGAAAGGGAGAGTTACTGATTAATAGGCAGAGAGTTTCTTTTTGGGGTGATGAAAAATTTTGGAAATATATTGTGTTGGTTGTACAACATTGTGAATGTGATTAATGAATTGTACCTTAAAAATGGTTAAAATGGCAAATCTTATGTTATACATATATTTTTTACCACAATAAAAAATAAAGGCTATGGCTCCTAGGCCGAAATAATTCTTTTGATGTTTGTCTTTGTATTAGTCAGCTGAAGAGGTTCTGATGCAAAGTACCAGAAATCTGTTGGTTTTTTTTTATAAAGGGCATTTATTTGGGGTAAAAGCTTACAGTTACAAGGCCCTAAAGAGTCCAACTCAAGGTACCATAAAAGGTATTTTCTCACCCAAAGTCTGTTATTACATGTTGACGCAAGATGGTGGGTGATATCTGTGAGGGTTCAGTCTTCCTCCTTCCTCTTATGACTCTGGTCCCAGCTCCTTCTGGTCTCAGCTGCAGGCTGGAGGGCTCGTTTCTTTCTGGGCTCAGCTGCTTGGTTCTCTTCACAAGGTTAGCTGTAAACTATCATTCAAATGGCTCATCTCTCTTCCATGGGCCCGCAGGATCCTCTTCTGTGTCTGTGAAGCTCCCTTCCTCTGTGTATCTTCTCTGTGTATCACTTCTGTGTCTCCTAGATTGAGCATCCCTTTATATAGCCCACAATGGGGATGGGGACTCAAACTGAGTCTCCCTAATGACGTGGTCAATCAAAGCCCTAAGCTTAACATATTTAGTTAAAGACATCTCAGCTGAATCTAATACAATCAAAGGGTATCATGCCCAGAGGAACAGACCAGTTTACAAACATAATCAAGTATCTTTTTTTGGAATTTATAAAAAATATCAAACTGCCACAGTCTCCCAATCTCTACTTTAGACCTTCTTGCTCTTTTCTGGCTTCCTCAATTATGTTGTTTTTTAAAATTTATTTTGTACATTTAATAATTGAAAATATAAACAATTAAAAACTAAAAAGTAAGCACAGATGAATAAATATACACATTTCTCAATTAAATGAAATGGATACATATAAAAATTTTTTTGAATCAAATATGTTACACAATATATTTGGTTCATAGTAATGCATTCATACAATATTTGTCCTTTTGTGTCTGGCTTGCTTCGTTCAACATAATGTCCTCCAGGTTTATCCTTATTGTCATATGCTTTACGACTTCTTACAGCTGCCTAATATTCCATTGTGTGAATAGACCACAGTTTGTTTATCCATTCGCCTGCTGATAGACACCTGGGTTTCCAACTTTTGGCAATGGTGAATAATGTTGCTATGAACCTCGGTGTGCAGATGTCTGTTCGTGTCACTGCTCTCAGTTCTTCTGGGTATATACCCAGTAGTGGTATTGCCAGGTCACGTGGCAAGTCTATATTCAACTTCTTTAGGAACTACCAGACAGTCCTCCACAGTGGCTGTACCATTCTGCATTCCCACCAACAGTAAAGAAGTGTTCCTATCTCTCCACATCCTCTCCAACACTTGTAGTTCTGTCTTTTTAATAATAGCAGCCATTCTGATAGGTGTGAAATGATATCTCATTGTAGTTTTGATTTGCATTTCCCTAATCATAAGTGATGTTGAGCATTTCTTCATGTGTTTTTTTCCCATTTGTATTTCTTCTTTGGAGAAATGTTTAACCAAGTCTTTTGCCCATTTTTTAATTGGATCGTTTGTCTTTTTATTGTTGAGTTGTAACATCTCTTTATATATCCTGGATATTAAACCCTTATCAGTTATGTGATTTCCAAATATTTTTTCCCATTTGGTTGGCTGCATTTTCACCCTTTTGACAAAGTCTTATGAGGTGCAAAAGTGTTGAATTTTGAGGAGGTCCCATTTATCTATTTTTTCTTTTGTTGCATGTGCTTTGGGTGTAAGGTCCAAGAAACCACCACCTACTACAAGGTCTTGAAGATGTTTCTCTACATTTTCTTCTAGTAGTTTTATGATCCTAGCTTTTATATTTAGATCTTTGATCCATTTTGAGTTGATTCTTATAGAGGGGGTGAGATAGGGGTCTTCTTTCATTCTTTTGGTTATAGATATCCAGTTCTCTCAACACCATTTGTTGAAGAGACTGTTTTTTCCCATTAGTGTGGGCTTGGTAGGTTTGTCAAAAAACAGTTGACTGTATTGATGAGAGTTTATTTCTGCACTCTCAATTCTATTCCACTGATCGATGTGTCTATCTTTATGCCAGTTTTGACCATGCTGTTTTGACCACTGTAGCTTTGTAATATGTTTCAAGGTCAAGTAGGGAAATTCCTCCCACACTGCTCTTCTTTTTTAGAATGCTTTTGCTATTTGGGTGCACTTACCCTTCCAGATGAATTTGGTAATTGCCTTCTCTAACTCTGTAAAGTAAGCTGTTGGGATTTTGATTGGTATTGCATTGAATCTATAAGTCAGTTTGGGTAAGACTGACATCTTCACGATATTTATTCTTCCAATCCATGAACATGGAATGTCTTTCCATTTGTCAAGTCTTTTTAAATTTCTTTTAGCATTGTTTTGTAGTTTTCTGCATATAGGTCCTGTACTTCTTTGGTTAAATTAACTCCTAGGTATTTGAGTCTTTTTGTTGCTATTGAAAATGGAATTTTTCCCCTGATTTCCTCCTCAGGTTTTTCAGTACTAGTGTACAAAACCATTACTGCTTTTTGCATATTGATCTTGTATGCCACTTTGCTGAACTCATTTATTAGTTCAGGTAGCTTTGTCGTGGATACTTCAGGATTTTCTAAGTACAGGATCATGTCATCCACAAACAGTGAGAGTTTTACTTCCTCTTTTCCTATTTGGATGCCTTTGATTTTTTTTTTTTCTTGTCTAATTGTCCTAGCTAGAACTTCTAGTGCAATGTTGAATAACAATGGTGACAGTGGGCATCCTTGTCTTGTTCCGAATCTTAGAGGGAAAGCTTTCAACCTTTCCCCATTAGGTACGATATTGGCTGTGTGTTTTTCATATATGCCTTTTATCAAATTGAGGATTTTCCTTTTATTCCTATTCCTCAATTATGTTCTGATTGCCCTTTCCCAGAATTCTCCCTCTGTCTGGTTCCTTTGGACTGATGACACCATGCTGCTCACAGATCAATCTGTCCAGCTCTGGCTTCTGGAACCTTACAACCTATTAGGGGCCAACACTGGGTTTTCTCTTGAGTGGGATAGGAATGAGGATAATTTCTGAACCCTTGGCTTTGGAGCTTAAATTTTTCATGACCCCAAGGAAATAGTCAAAACACAATAGACTACATTAAGTACTCAACATTTGGAGAATCCAGCACAGGCTCCTCAGACTTGTCCACTTGCCTTCCCTACCAATAATTCCTACATTGTGCTGTGAGGAAAAGGATAGCCCTGATAGAGATTGAAAGCCCTTCCCTACTTTATCCATGTGTAAAGTTAAGTGCAAATATCTAGGAGCTGTTGCCCTTCAACTACCAATAGCAGAGAAGTTCCTGGGTGAGTCCTTGACCAAGGCTTGCTTTCTTCTTCAGATCTGGCTGTAACCAAGAATATTAGGTTTCACATTCATAGGAGAAGCAGAAAAATCTAGCTTCGCAGGGGACACATGGGGAGATGCTCAGTGCCTTCTTTCATGTGTTCCACCCCCGGGGAATTCTATGGAATTGCAGGACCATCTGTTTGGCATCCCTCCTAGGTGGCTGATGGACAGCAATTTCGTTGGCATGTTTTTTCATTAAGGCAAAGGAAATGGGAGTCTCAGGAGCTTGAGTGAAACCTCCTGAAGGTGAATTTTGAGGGTTTCCAAGGAACTTAAACCACATAGACTATATTCTCTGACCACAAAGAAATAAGAAATTTACAGTTTAAAAAATAGTGCAAAAATGAAAACAGACACAGTTGGAAACAAAAAAGCACACATCTAAATACTTTATGGGTTAAATTAGAAATCTCAATGGAAATGCAGAATATTTAGAACTGAACAATAAAACAGGTATGTATATATGTTGTGAAATAATCCAAAGCAGTTCTTAGAGGGAAATCTACAGCTTTAAACACCATGATGGAAAAAATAAAAAACTGAATATAAATAAACGCTCAACTCAGACCCAAAACAATAACAACAGGGTAAAGCAGAAATCAATGAAAAAAAAATAAAAAAGATCAACAACAGAAGTTAGTTCTTTGAAAACTTTAACAAAAGAAACCTTTAACAAGAGAAGGCATTATAAATATTGTTACAAAAGAAAAGGGTAGTGATAGTGAATTATATAAACAACTTTATGGCAATAAATTTGAAATGAACAATTTTTTCTAGAAAAACATAAATATTTGAAGATGATGCAAGAAGAAATAGAAAAGCTGAACTAGACTAACAACCATTAAGAAATTGAGTCAGCAGCCAAAAATCCTTTCCTCCCAAAGAAAGCAGGTTCAGGTACAGATCAAGGATGACCTCAGGACACCATAGAATGTAGTACTATTTGTAAGAGTGGAAAATGGGTAACAAAATAAATGTTCATCAACAGAACAGTTATAGATTGTTGTATATTCATACAATGAATGCTTGTTTGTGAATATTTTATTATACTCACCTTTATATGTGGAGGACAATTTTGCTGGATAAAGAATTCTTGGTGCGAATATTCTCGCTGTCCTGATTTTGTGATAATCAGGGTAGGCTAAACATTCGCTATATTAGAAACCATG
>JAQZBX010107810.1:0-10615 GCA_029593785.1 Cabassous unicinctus
CAATTAGACAGCTCACTGAATACATTTAAATGGCCAATGGACATATCAGAAAAAAAAAAAGAAAGGGTTCAACATGACTTTCAATCACAAATTTGAAAATAAAAATTAAATTAAGGAAATGAACACGGCGCTTATTTATTTTAATGTACAGCTGGGCAAGATTACTTGAAGCTTCTGCTAGAAAATTGGGAGTATGTTTTTGCAGACTGTGAAGTTTCAACTCTCCCACCAAGGAATGGAGAAAAATATTGGTGTAGGAACCTGAGCTGGAACCCCAGGATTTGTCAAACGGGAACCATCTCCTTCCATCATTCCTTAGCCTGAGCGATCTGGGGAATTTTTTCCATTTCTTGAGTGGCTGACGATATGAATTCCATATTTTGCTACAATTCATTTATCTTGATATCTGTTGGGTAAAAGCACTCCTTTCCATTATTATATGAATCTCTAGAGCATGCCTTCTAAGAAGGCAGATTTGGATTATTTGTATTACATATGAAGGCAGATTTGGATAATTTGTATAATTTGTTCCTTAAATGAGGCCAGCCTTAGATGTAAACAAACAAACAAAAAAGACTGTGAAATAAAACTTTTATTTAAAAGACTGACTCCTACTTACAAAATGACATTGGATTTACTGTTCTTAGACTCTACATTTCCTTAAATCAGCATACTCTCTAAATGTTGAAATCTCCCACAATTTTGACTGCCTTCTGTGATTTCTACAAATATTTGCAATGCTTCATTTCTTGTAATATTGTCTTCTTACACATAATTTGATGTTCATTTCATGGTCAGGGAACTGGAATTGTGGATGCTGCATCAGTATATGACTGGAACAGATGCTATAACTAAGGTTAGTGTCAGACTAAGAGATCTCCTGAAAGCCAATGCTGTCTGAGATATGTGTACGATCAAGAGCAAGGAAAGACAAACCTGTGAGTCTCATGAAAGTAAAGTTCTCAGTCACACAACTTTGTCATTCTTTTGCCTTCAGTCAGAATTTTACTTCATGATCTAAATTAAATAGTTGCATTCATTATTGGAATAATTTATTAGCAAGTTCATATTGAGTGTCTACTAATATACCTGGCATTGTGCTAAGAATCAGGGTTGCAAAGAATAAATAAATATCTGTGCCTTTTGGAGGTCAGTGTATAATTTTGTAAAACCATCATTTAGGCTGAGAATATTAGTTGAATTGGTAAGTGTGTACAGAGAAGTAATAACTGACCATCAGGGCAGGGCAAGGGGCCCATACACTAAATTGGGATCAAGGAAGAATTCATCAAAACAGAGACTCTAGAACTTGGGTTTAACAATTGAAGGGAAATTGTGTCATCTCTTACTTACTCTAAACTTTAATTATACCCACCCCGGATTCCACATTTATTTTATACAGGATTCTTACCATAGATAGAAACCACATAATATAACATGGTGTAGCATTAAGGTGTACATGGTCACATACGTTCCAAATGGTAAATAGTTTATTTGTATTTTTATTTGTAAGTGTATGTAATTTCACAAAGAAATTGTGTTACTTCCATAATTACATAAAGAAACCAAAACATATATCAAAAATACCTTGGGTTTTTAAAAACTGTAGGGTAAAACATAAAGAAGAGAACTCATAGGCTTGGGCCTCAAGCATCTTTGTGCAACTCCTTTAGGGCATTTTTATGGATTTAGTGGAAGGGCAGAAACTCACATGGGGACACTGTTCAGAGTGGATCATGGTATTCCAGCAACCACTGAATTTCCTGAATTCTTCCTTGGAAAATAACCTGGATATTTGCTAACCTGTTTCCTACTATTAGATTATTCAGGCTTTGTTCTGGACTTCTGTTCCAATTCAGGTTAAGATTCCAATGACAGAATCCTCAGATTTCCTGTCTCATTGTTTCTTCTAAAAATTCCCCCACATAGATAATATCCTGACCACAGATATCACAGGCTGATATTTTCTTGCTGTATGGACCATGACAATTTATTTGGCCACTTTAACCCTCAGCTCTTTAATGTTTAACATGGTTATTATTAAGTTCTGAGTTCTAGGGAAGTCTATGAAGATTGAATGAATAATTCTTCCAAAGTGAGTAACACATGGCATAAACTCAATAATGAGAGTGGTTGTCTTCTCTTTTCTTTGTCCATTTCATTTTTTCTGATGACAGGCACTCATCTTGCTGTCACTGCCACCAACTGACTTTATACAGTAGCAGTCAGAGCTGCACAATGAGAATATCAGAACCTTTGTTTCTGGGATATAATTACCAAATAAAATATACATTAACCCACAATTCCTTGAAATTCAGAAAGTCAAAATAATATCAACACAATATCAACTGTATTTTGCAAGGAAGCAAATGGTAATGCTACCCTGTTGTCATATATATGATTCTTCATACTGGGGCAAAAAAAAAAAAAATGGATCCCAGGTGATTGAGACATTCCATGCTGCGATATTCTGTGAATGACATATTTGAACATCTGTAGAACTTGGAATTAGCAGTGATTCTTTATTCCTGTATGTAAATAAGATTGTTAAGCATGAAGTAGAATTTTTTTAAAAATTTTATATAACTGAATATATACAGAGAGGCAGTGGTAAAATTAAGCATGTTGTTATTGTAATTCTCAGCCCATTATATAAAAGTCTGCAATTTCTAGCACTGCAATATTCCTAAAAGAAATGGAGGTCAGGGAATAATAATAATAATAATAAGTAACAATCAGGTACAGATGATTTATTTCCATTGGAAAAGCCTCCGCTGGTAGACCAAGGCTCACTCTGCATACAAGCATATCCACATAGTCAATGGAGAGCAGAACCTCCTGAGTCACCAAGGTCAATGTGTCTGTTTAGGAGAGTGCTGGTGAGGTGAAAGCTAGATTCCTCTGTCTACATATGCATTAAGTATTGCACAGGGTGAAACCCTGAAGCCCTTTTGGGACATGAGATAATGTGCTATGAGCTCTCTGGAGATCTTGCTTGGGGAATATTTTTGCTACCTATAATTGTAGAGTTTTATTTCCAGAAACCATTATCTAAGACATTCAGGCTCCATTTTATTGGTTTTTGAGACAGATGACTAAGAGCAGATCTTGAAGTGACAAGCAAGTACAACTTAGTGCAAGTAAATGCAAATAATTTTCACAGGAGATGATAAAAATACAGGGCATTTAAACAATGCCAGAATAAGAGTTCATGAAGACAGATGTTAGAAGGCGAATACCTATAATTCAGTTAATGGTCATTTTTCAGCTCATTGCAATTTAATTTAATTTAAACAGTACATCAGTTGCTTGGATGAGCACAATGTGGTGTTTACATAGAATGGAATATTTCTCATCCAACAAAAAGAATGAAGTATTGGTACACTTTACATCATGGGTAAATCTAAAAGACATCATGTTGAGCAAAATGTGAGACTCAAAAGGGACTAATATTGTATGGTCTAATTTATATATGAAATAACTACATTGAAGTCATAAAATTATAGACTAGAATGCAGATCAACAGGTGCTAATGTGGGAATAAGGAAGGGGCATTAATACTTAATTGTTAAGGAGTTTCTGATTGGAGTGATGGTGAAGTTTGTTAATTGATGGTGATGGTGGTAAAACAATAGTGTGTGTGTGTGCAATTAACACCACTGTGGTGTATATTTGATTGTGGTTAAAAGGAAAATTTTAGCTTGTATATATGTTACTAGAATAAAAACAAAAATTATCAAAACAAAACAGAACTGTATGACACAATTTATGAACCCTAATGTAAACTATGGAATATATTTAATACTATAATTATAATAATATTGTTTTATCATTTATAACAAAATTTTCACACCAATGGAAAATGTGAATAATGAGGAAATATGTGATGTTGGTATATTGGAACTCTATATATTCTGCATGATTTTTTTGTATCCTCCATGTTCTTGAATAAGAAAGAACAAGATCAGCATCTCAGGTGGCCTTTCTGCCTCCTTCTAATCATTATGTCACCAAAAGTGACCACTATCCTAACTGATCAATCCATGTTATGAATATGTCATCATTTGACTCTGGCTACTATGACAAATTTTGTATGTGAGATTCTTCTGTTTTGTGTGAATTTGTAATTTCTGTTTTCTTATATATTTCCACTTTACAGTTCTCTTTTCTATTGCTGAGAAAATTTTCATTTTAAAACAGTGTTGTATCATAATATATTGATAACATAAATATATTATAATATTTTCTCAGAAATATTTTGTTATACTACACACATACAAATAACAATTTATTTATAGTTTATACACTTGAGGGCCAGTTGATTAATTTTATAAGAACATTCATATACAAGTGATTTTGTGAACATATGTCCATTTTTGTTTGATATATAATGAAGAGTGGGATTTACTAGTCATGCAATATGCACATGTATAGCTTTAGTAGATTATGTCAAACCCATTTTTCCTCAAAGGGGTTCTTGAGTATTAAGGTTACCAGCAATAAGTTTAATTAATGCAAAGATATCTGGAACTCAAAATAAAGGAAAAATAATGCAGTCATTTCACCAGAAAAACTGAACATTTGGATATCCAAAAGATTACTGTTGTTTATCGAGACAAAGAGAGCTTTTCTAAGTGTGAGTTTCAATGATGATTTGCAGAAGGAAAGAATAAATTATAGAAAGAATTTTAGGGCAACATACTACCTACCTGCTTCTCTCAAATAGGTTTCCATGACATACCATTGGATAATCTACTTACAGACTATTACAAAGAAATAAGGGCTGTGGTGTTGTGTCTAACTAACGAAATGCCTTTCTTCCATTACTGTCCAAATAATTTATTATGAGAGAGAAATAATGAAGAATGAACTTGCTGAACTCTCAGTTGTGTGAAGATTGTGGATTAATGGTCAGATACATTAGGTTTTGTCATCTTATGTTATAAAATAATGGTGAGGACAGCTGAGAAATTGACATTGCATTCACCTGAACTCCTCGGGTAAGATAATAAATGGGTTTGATTGTTTTTAGATAATAACTCATAATTGGTGATCAGAAAATGTGGGGCAGTTCTCAAAATTCTAAAATAATTATAAAAGTAAAGCCATAATGCTAATCTCTCCCCTCAAACTAACTTTATGATGGTGCAAAGAAAGATACATTGAATAATAAATTTTGCTTTGTTCTCACTATACCTCATGTATCTGAGATTGTTTCATTAAACTCTACAAAGCTTATGTAAATTCTACACTTTGGTATGTTTTTCAGAAAACAAAATGTATTTCCTCTGCTAAAAGAGGTTTACACAAAGGTTCTATTGGTGGACATATGAAAAGCTCATTCATTTAATTTCTATAGAAACAGTAAAGTGTAATCTGTTGATTTGTTACTTAAGTGGGATCCATAAGCTAGAAAGATCTGCATAAACTGGATGCCTTTAATAATGCAGGAATCACTCAGTCCTAATAAATTGGAATTTGCATTTGTATAAATTCCCCAATTAAATTCTGCATTTTTCAACACAGTAGCAATCTTATGAATTCTGGTTAGCAAACCTTCCTTTGTATTCTTTTCCTGAATACTTGCAATGTTAGTTCCTTCAGGTTGGTGATGTAGATATTCTTTTGAAATCATATGCAGTATGATCTCTGAATCCAAATCAAAATCTACACTTTGGTATGTTTTTCAGAGTACAAAATGTACTAAGCTACAAAAAGATTTTGATTTAATGTGTTTTCTCCCAAATATCAAGCCTTAGGAAATAAATAATGGTTATAAAATTAAAATGAATGGATTTTTAATATAACTGCAAGGTTTGAATAACTTAAAAATTAAATGAAAAAATTAAAATGATATATTGGAATCAAATTGCCAAAAGATTTGCTATTTAATACATATTTTAAAATAATAAATATGCAAATATTCACTTAATCAACAGTTAATTATAGATTAACTATTCATTATCAGACACTGTGAGGGTACTGGAAAGAACATAAAATATAATACAGGATTAAACACTGACAGCTTACAATATGAAGACAATAGAGAAGCTGCAGAGTGCAGCTTAAAGTCAGAAACTTCAGAGATATATGTCATACAAAATACTGGAAAGCTAATACATTAATCAATATAATACTTTATTCTTTAAGTGATTTTAGAAATAGATTTTAAGGTCAATATAAATGGTACTGAATTCCAGGAATAAGATATATGTATTTGGTGACACACTTGAGGTTAGTTACACATCAATAAGTAACAGCAACAGAAAATAGTTTTAAGGAAGATTGAATTTAGGCTTTCCAGATTATTCACAGCCCTGCCTTTTGCAAAGGGGTTAATAAGAAGAAAATAAATAAAAAGAAAAGAAGAGAAAAGGATTGATAAAAATGTAAAGAAAATAAAAAAAAAGAATGAATGAAAGGAAAGCAGGAAGGCAGGAAGAAAGGAAGGTAGGAAGGAAGGAAAAATAAAGATTAAGGAAGAAAAATGAAAAGATTCCTCCAATAAAGTGACTGGTAGGCCAACAGGCCCACAGAATGGAGATTACCTCAGAATTTTGAGAGTAAGAGTAATGTTTATAAGTGGTGAAATTAGATGAGAATATGCAGTTTTGTGTGGGTTTTATATTCATTTTTTAAGTGCTATAATTTTTTAAGGATACAATTGAGATGCTAAATGGCTTAGCAACCATAGGATATTTGGTCTCAAAGAATAAGACACAGTCCAGAAACCTGTTCTTTATCTTAAATTCAAACTAAAGAAAGGGACCAGTACCCTAACAACTACTACGGTAAAAGCAATCTTAAAGATCAACAGCCCAAAGAGTCATCACCATCCGTGGGGATTTTTAGGCATGGCTGGGTTCTGCCAAATTTGGATTCCAAACTTTAACAAATAGCAAAACCCCTATATGAATTTCTGGTTGGTGGGGATGCAGAGCCCCTTCAGTGGACCTCTAAATGTGAGCAAGCCTTTTGCCAACTAAAGAGGGTGCTAATGAGTGCCCCTGCTCTAGGATTATCAGATCTAAGAAAGCTTTAAAAATTTTTGTCTATGAAAGACAAGCTATGGTCTTTGGAGTATTAACCCAGAAATTGGGAGGTGAATATCATCCAGTAGCTTCCTCCTCCAAACTACTAAACAATACTGAAAAGTGGTGGCCAGTATGTTTAAGAGGGCCAGTATGTTTAAGAGCCATTGTTGCAACCTACATCTTACTACAAGAAGCTGAAAATTTCACATTAGGACAACCCCTGATTGGATGATCCACTGAGTACTCACATTGCTCAAGGGGAAAGGAAATCTTTGGTTAACCCAAAGGAGGCTCAGAAAATATCAAGCAGCACTCCTAGAAAATGCAAAAGTTAAAAAAAAAAAGTTTGCACAACCTTGAATCCAGCATCCTTACTGACATCTAGTACCGACAAGGTACCTATTCACAATTTTATAGAAATGTTAGAGGATCTTTATTCTTCCAGAAAGACTTGCAGGATATCCCACTACTGAATACAGAATTGGAAATCTTCACTGATGTTATTAGTTTTTTAAGGGGGTGATCAGAAAGGTGGACATGCTCTTGTAACTGTGGGCGAATTACTAGAAGCTGCACTACATCCCCAGGAACCTGTGTCCAAAATGCTGAGTTTGTTGCTCTTATCAGAGCCCTCTAAAGAGGGGACAGAAAAAGCATAAGCATTTACACTGACTCAAAATATGCTTTTCTTATTTTGCATGCACATTGGACCATTTGGTGGGAGAGAGGACTTTTGTCATCTGAGCAAAAAAACATTAAATATGCCACACAAATTAATGAAATTTTAGAAGCAGTAAAGGTACCTGCAGAAGTAGCTGTAGTGCACTGCTGAGGAAAATAAAAATGAGACTCCTTAATAAACAAGCAAGCAGACAAAATGGCAAAAGAAGCCACAAGAAAAAATTATCCTCCTAGTCAGCTGGCTGCACTTACCAGACCCCAAATTCCATAATACAAGAAGAGGTATTCTGTCCAGCTTATGCCTCTGCAGACCTTGAATGCGTGAGGGAGTGGGGTTTCAATATGACCCAAATGAGCCAGAAAAATGGTGGTAAATGGCTAAAAATACAGCCAAGGATAGTTTTACCTGCCTGAAAATTTAGTATACCCCCTAGTCTCTTCCTATCACCAAACCCCACATTTAGAACAGCAAGCACTATTGAGCCTACTCCAATGACTGGTGGTAGGACCTCACCTTCCTCAAGGGGTGCAGAGAGTCTCTAATCAGTGTCTCACTTGCCAGAAAAATAACTCAAAGGGAACCCCATGGACTTCTTTTAGGACTCAAAGTCGAGGGCTTGCCCTGGCTGAAGACTGGCAAGTAGATTCACAGTAATGCCAAAAACCACAGGAAATTTTAAATATCTTTAGGTATTTGACACATTTTCAAGATGGGGGAAGCCTTTCCCTACCACACTGAACTGCATGCCATGGTAAATAAGTTCCTCTTCCAATGAATCATCCTGCAGTTTGTACTGCCCCAAACAATTCAGACAAATAATGGACCTACTTTTATTTCAGCTGTAGTGAAAGGCATAAATTTGTGTCTCAGAATCAAATGGAAACTACATGCTGTCTGGAAACCTGAGTCATCAGAAAAAGTGGAAAAGATGAACTGTACTCTAAATAAAGCCTTGAGCAAGATTTGCCAAGAAACACAGCTAAAATAAACAGAAGCACTTAAGGTAGCTCTCCTTCAACTAAGTGTGGCCCCTAGAAGAGGAGTTAAGTTCTTTTGAACTTATGTACAGAAGGCCCTTTTTAAGAAACCTGTGGGAAAAACCCAATTCCTCAACAAACTTAGAGGCAGCCCTCCATTGGTGGGCTTCACAATTAAGAAAGCTCCTGACCACCATGCATGCGTATACAAATATGCACCTGAAATATCCCACTGACCAGCTTCTCCACTCATTCTCAGTCAGGGATCAAGTTCTCTTAAAGTTTTGGAGAAATAAGCACTGAGAGGATCAACAAACCAAAATGGGAAGGACCATACACAATAATATTAGCCTCTCATTCTTCTCAAGTTACAGGGAATCAAGCCCTGGTTTCATCACACTAAAGCAACAGATCTGGTAAATGAAGAATGTCCTGAGCTGCAGACTACACCTGAGCATGAAATGAAATATAAAGTGGAGCCAACCAAGAACTTGCATTTCCTATTCAATAAAAAATAAAAATAAAAAACCCCACCAGATACTAATTCTGTTCTTTCTCCTGGAGGACCTACCAATAACTAGGCCTGAGGGAAGATATTGATTATCCCTCACACCAGTCTTGCAAATCATCCAAAACCTCTACAATAGAACCAAGTGTTGGAACTGTGTAAATTTGTACCATCAATATCAAGTAATGCCTGTGCCTGCTGCATTATGGAATGTTTCAATTAATCTGCACCTTGAAAGCAGTGGTCAAAAGAACCCACTTAAACAAAGTTCACTTGACTTGCTTGTGCAGTACCTTAATGCTACATGCAAATTATTGCAACACTTCTGATAACCAGAGAAATATTTATTGTAGAAAAAAATAATCATAGATTTAGTATTTGCATTTTAGCCAACTCTGCAAGTCCTGGCCCTCAGCTTGGGCTCTTACAACTAAACCAATGTAATCTGACAGCCTGGGTATCTCCAAAAAGTGTTAAAAAACAGAAATGCCAATATCTATATCAGAACTGCTAGCTCATCTGAATAGGCTATCACTTTACATCTTCACTTAAGATCTCAAATTCTTAAGAAACAGATATATATCCGCATTTTTATAGAAAATTTAGAGCAAAATTCAACATACTTTTGTAAAAGCAGATTCCAAGGAATGTGTAAGATTTTAATTAACATCACAAATAATCAAAGTTGCAGGCAGTTTCCTATGTAAATCATCCAAACATCAAATGATAAAACTAAATTCATGCTTTTTTTTTTTTTTTTTGAAACTCCTAGTATAAAATAACCCCACCATCCAAATATAGACTCATTGTTTGGTACTACCCAAACACAAGGGAAATATTTCCTTTTTATATCATATTCTTAGAAATCAAATAAGCGAGACTGGGAACAACATGTAAAATATATGCCTTTCACCACTGGCTTAAATATGAAATTATGAATATATTTTCTGTGTAGAATCATTTCTTATCTATCCCTGCCACCACATTAGAAAGGACTTTGTAGTCTTGGATATGTTCCCTGCAGTATTCACAATGAAAGATAGCACTCCTTTAAACTTTCCAGTACTAACACAGTTCAGGCCCAGATCAAAGAGAGCAGTCCAATTAATCCCTTTGTTTATCTTTAGGAATCACACCATCCACCTGGACCACAGCTACACCCTTTTACTTAGCCACCAATCTCCCCCAAAGAAGTGGGTGCAGATAAAGCCCTGATTGCAGATATTGTTTTAACAGTGCAAAGACAAGTAAACTCCCTAGCTGCAGTGGTGCTGCAAAACCCTAAGCACTTGACTTACTCACAGCAGTACAAGGAGGAACTTGTTTATTCCTGAAAGAGGAGCGCTATTACTATGTAAATGAATCAGAAAAAGTTCTTGATAATATTAAAGAGCTAAAAAAAAAAAAAAAAAAA
>JAQZBX010107811.1:0-10617 GCA_029593785.1 Cabassous unicinctus
TCACTTGGAGGTGGAGTGGACATCACCAACCAAGACCCCTCATGCTTGGGGGAGGAGCTCTGGACTAGAGTGGACTTGGTGGTGTTCTGTTGTAGACATATTGTGATTCAAGCAATGGAAGAAATTGTAACAGTGAGTTGGAGCCGGTGGCCACTGGACATTTTTGGGGCAGGGAGAGGAGGGCCAGTTGAAATACAGGGGCTTTTTTGGGACTTTGGGGGTTGTCCTGAGTGGCGTAGAGGCGATGGATGTAGGCCAATTTCCATCAGAATATACCATGCAGAACTGGGTGGGAGAGAGTGTGGTCTGTGATGTGAACTGTGGTCTATGCTCGGGTGGCAAGGCCCCAAGACATGTATATCCATTGCGGGTGTTGTACCACACAAATGAGGAATGGTGGTGTGGGATGTTGTTGGAGGTGTGGGTGATGGGGAACATGGGAATCCCTGTAATTTCTGAGTAATATTTAGGTAATCTAAGCACCTTTGAAAAAAAAAATATATATATATATATAACAAATAACATTTATGTAAACAAATGCACATATATGCATATGTATTTTATCATTTTACAAATATTGGTATGTATTGTGAAAAATTTGATTTTTACCCACAATAAAAAAAAATTAAAAAGAAAAAAAAAGAAAACCAATTGATTTGCTTGTTAAAGAAGCAGTCACAATTACTTCAGATGTGGAACATAAAATATATGATAATTTTGAATTCGTATGCTATCAGCAAATGGAAATGTATTTCTGTGATAAATGTGAGGGAAAATTGTTAAAAATTGATTAAGATCTATTCTAAAAAAAAAAAAACACATTTCATGACTGTTACTTGATAGCTTCATTGGTGTTATAAATGCTATCTTCTTTAAATTTTATCTATTTGTTTGTTTCCAGAATATGGAGATAAAATTGATTTGTTACTGAATATCCAACCAATTTGTAATGAGTTATTGAATATAATAAATTACAGATTATTTTAAAATTTTTAGATATACAGTTTGTTATTCAGAAATAATGAAAATTTTGTCTTCCTTTTTATATATGCCATTTAGCACATGTCTTAATTTCTTATACAATTGCGTCACCACAGTACAAATTGAATAACATTAATGGTAGCAGTCATTCCCTTATAGAATAGCAGGTGGAAAGTTTTCAAAATCCCAACATTGCATATAATGTTGGAAAAAGGTTTTATTATAGGTATTCTTTGTGAGATTAAGGGTGGTCTATTTTTAGGTTCTTAATATGGTTTTTCATTGATAGGGCTGGATTTTGCAAGTGCTTTTCCACATCTATTGAGATGATAGTAAGTTTTTCTCTTTTATTTCTGTTAATGTAGTGAACTACATTGAATGCATTTACAAAAGTTAAACAACATTATATACATGGATTAATTCTCCTTTTATGAAATATTATCCATTTAATATTTCTCTGCATTCCATTCACATTTTTTTGCGGATTTTGCTTCTATGACCATGAGAAAGAATGTTCTCTTAGTTTCCATTTAGGAAGTTAGCTTCCTATTTTACTATTCTATTGAGAATTCTGTCCAACATTGATAGTAAATACTCATGAAGCTAGAGTTCTATGACTATAAGCATGTTATAGATATCTAGCTTCATTCCATTGTAGTTTACATATACTTTAGATTTTTCAATATTTTGAAATTTGTGATTTCTTTAACCTACAGCAAATGCATACTTTTCATAAATCTTGCATATGATTTTGAAAAAGTGACAATTGTATCATTATTGGGTGCAGTGTTATATTAATGCCAATTAGATAAAATGTATTCTGTATATCTTTCATATCTTCCATATACTCGTTTAGTTTTTGTTTGTGTGTTCCAAAAGTTATGAATAAAATTAGGTATAAAGTTCAAAAAAAAATTGCATTTGGCTATTATATGGGGTTCATCCTTAAGGAAGGTTTGGATCACAGAAAGGTTACAATGGGGGTGGTAGAGGATCATTTGTTGGGGGTGTCAGGGATGGGGGTTTCATGGGAGGAAGTTCACCTGAATATACATAAAAGATAAATAAAATTGATGAAATGATCAAGGGGTGGGGCATTGTCACAGTGAGTGGAGAATCACTAAATAAATGAGAGAATACTGAATTCCCAGCCTGGAGAGCTCTGCCAGATTCTCTTATGGAGCAGCAACAGTGCCTCAAATTCAGGGGCAGCGTCTGGCAAAGGAGGATGGTCCACTATGGGTTCTTTTTATTGATAACTAGCCCTATGTCTTTGCTCTCATAATTGAAACTTAGCCTACTGTTATGGGGTGCCTAAGGGTTGCCACCTGAGAGCCTCCTTGTTGCTCAAATGTGGCCTCTCTCTAAGCCAAACTCAGCATATGAATGCATTACCTTACCTGCAGCATGGGACATAACTCCCAGGGATGAGCCTCCCTGGCAATTAGGGATTAATACCAATTGCCAACTGGCAATACAACTGGAAGAAGACCTTGAATAATAGGGGGGAAAGGTAAAGACAAATGAGTTCATATGGCTAAGAGACTTCAAAGAGAGTTGGGAGGTCATCCCAGAGGTAACACTTATGCAGACCTCAGTAGGATCTCATAGAACACCAATGTGGATATCAACCTAAACATAGGGGCTCCTGAGGGCTCTGGAAACACCCAGGTCCTATATAAGGTTGGATACCTCCAGAGATTGATGCCTTATCAGTTGGCTATATTGTGGAATCTGTACTCCTAAGAGTGACAATGTTGGACTCAAATAAGTCCTGCCTGCACATGGTCCATCAGTCTCTTCTATTCAAACCTATATGTGGTACTGGAGTTTGTAGGTGTACTCCCAGAGACTGGAGCCTTTTGTCTTCCTATGTGCCAGCTGTGCCTGGAATCTTGTGGAGCTGCAACTCCTACTATACAGCTCAATGGACTGACAAGACATCTGGCAAGGAGATGATGATGGACAATGGCCATCCCAGGGAATGGAGAGAGTCTGCAGCTTCAGACAGGATAATCCCATCCATCTTATCCATGGGATATAAGCCCCGTCTCACTTGGAGGTGGAGTGGACATCACCATCACAGACTTCTCAGGATTGTGGGAAGAGCTATGGACTAGAGTGGAATTACTGGTATTCTGTTGTAGACATATTGTGTTTCAAGCACTGGAAGAAATTGCAATATTGATGTGGAGCCAGTGGCCACTGGATGCCTTTGGGGCAGGGAAGGGAAAAGCAGTTGTAAACAGTGGCTTTTATAGGACTGGGGAATTACCCTAGTGACATTACAATGACAGATATAGGCCATTTTACATCAGCATATAACATGCAGAACTGTGTGGGACAGAGTGTGGTCTACAAGGTGAACTACAGTCCATGCTTAGTGGCAAAACCCCAGTAAGTGTATATCCATTGCAGGTGATGTGCCACAGTAATGAAAGATGTTTATTTGCGAGGTTGTGGGAGGTGTGGGAGTGGGGAGCATGGGAATCCATGTAATTTTTGTATAACATTTATATAATCTAAGCTCTTTTAAAATATTTAAAAAAATAACTTTACACACACACACACACACACACACACACAGAATGCTTCCTTTCTTTCCTATGTTGATAAATATGCTCACCTTGACCTCTGATTTTTAAACCCATTTAATTATATATTTATATATATATATTTATTTTTTAAAATATATTTAGATTACATAAATTTTACATAAAAAATACAGGAGACTCCCATAAGTCCTGCTCCCTTCCCTTCCTACATTTTCCCACCATTTAATTATATCTTAATACTTATTCATTAATATATAATGACTCTAGGGAAAAAGCAAAGTACAGGCAATAGAGACTGCCTGAACCATGAGGAATGTCATGATCTAATGAACAAGATGATAAGATATGAGGTGCTCCAAGTTTGGTTAACCCAATGGTGCATATACTTGAATATTGACTACTGTAAGTTTTCCACTCTGATACATAGTATATCAGCTTCATCTTCCAGGTGGGACCCATTATTTATGGACATGGTGACAGCATCCAAAGGACTACATGTAGATATCATGATGGACTAAGGATGTGGGCAGGTCATCTGAAGTGAATTTTCAAGAGACCTTGGGGTTATCTTCTGGCCATGGTGAGCTCAGCTCCTCTGCAGACCATCCCCTGTGCTCCTCTGTTGCATCACTTTTCACCTGTGCAAAAAAAAATCACCAAATCCAAATATTAGTAATCACAGTGACATAATATCACATGTCCAGTATATCTAATTGTGTAAATAAAGACCATGGTCATGGCACAGAATAAATGTGAACTGAGACTCTCTACTAGCTGTCAAGATTTTTAATCTGTGGAAATTTTGTGAACCTTAAAGTTCTCCTTCAAGGATAGAGCTGAGGATATAGAATATTGTTAACTAAATGAAGGTTTCAAAAGGAAAAATAGGCTTGGAGATTGAATGTAATTTTTTGTTGTTGTTGTACATAAAAATCAAGATTTTTCACAGTACATGCCAATATTTGTAAAATGATATATAAATACATATGCATATATGTGCATTTTCTTACATAAATGTTATTATATATATATATATATATTTTTAAAGGTGCTTAGATTACCTAATTATTACTCAGAAATTACAAGGATTCCCATGTTCCCCACCTCCCACTCCTCCCACAACATCCCACACCAACATCCTTCATCAGTGTGGGACATAACCTGCAATGGATATATACATCCTGGGGCCTTGCCACCAAGCATAGACCGCATTTCACATCATAGTAATTAGAACAAGACTTAGAATGATTACCAATCTAAGCAAAAATGTCTATTCAGTATCAATTATAAACTTATTAATAGGATGACGTTACTGAATCCAATTGCACAGTAGCCCTTGCATATGAAAAAGAATGAAGAGATTCAGTTGGATGATATGTTCACCCACATTAATGATTCACAAAAAGTCATGCTTATTCACAGCAAAAATGGCCACCCAGATGTAGTGGCATTCACTGCAATTACAATATTTAGCTGTTCCCCTCAAATTTTGGAATGTGCCATGAACACGAGGTAACAAAGGAGAGAAATGTACCAGAATGTGTTTCCACAAATTAAGAGGGCTCTGGACTTGATATAAGTATTTGACAAATAAATACACCCCTGAGATTGGAGACCCCTTGACTTTATCCAAAACCTTCATTGACCCATGGCCTTATATGCCTCCCTGATCGGCTCACTCAGACTATTTCTGGCCTGGAAGAAGAGGAAATTAGGCTTAGAGAAAGGAGAATACTTAGGAGAGGACTGGGTACCATCAGTATCATTTTTTCAGGGCAGTACCAGAGAAAATGATCTTCCTTCCCCACTTTTATCTTTACAAAGAAAGCTATCTCTCACATGCAAATCACCACTTAAATAACCAGATGAAAGCCCAGGCACATTTATTTAAATTCAGGCTTCCTCTCACTCTGGAAATTATTTTCTGGGAGTCAAGGACCTCACCCACACAGAACTTAAAGTTTTGTGGTTCTTCCTTTTTCTGGTGGCAGCTCCCAAATGTGATTGCTTCAGGGTTACAGTCATGAAGGTAATGCAGATGAAAAATTTTAACACATGACTCACTGTGGCTTTCTTGGTCTTGTCCCAGATGCCACTATAGGAATCAGGACCTGGCCTGGTGAAGCCCTGATGCAACTATAAGAATCAGGACCCGGCCTGGTGAAGCCCTTGCAGACCCTGTCCCTCATCTGCACTGCCTCTGTATTCTCTATAACCAGTAATCATGTGCACTGTATCTGCCAGGCTCCAGGAAAAGGGTTGGAGTGGTTTGGCTGGATAAATAGTGGTGGAAGTACAAGCTATAATCCACCTCTTCAGACCCAACTCAGTATTACCCGGGACACCTCCAAGAATGAAGTTTATTTAAAACTGAACAGCCTGAGAGCTGAGGACACAACCGACTGTTACTCTGCAAGAGACACAGTTAGAGGAAGTCAGGGTGAGCCCAGACACAAACGTCCCCTATAGGGCACAGGAGGGGACTGGGCTGTGGAGAAACTCATGATCACAAAGGGGCAAACATATGCAACCACAAGACTAGCAGCAGAGATGTTCTAGGAAGGAGTTTCCTGGCTTTGCCTGGGGTTCCTTCTTGCTTCACAACTTGTAACCCAAAGAGAATCTCACTCAAAAATCACAGGGTGTAGGATTTTTGCCAAAATTTTGATTTTCACAGACATCCCAACAGAGGCAGTTGTGTGCTAGAATTTTGCAGAGGGATGTAACCAGTCAGCCCATGTCTTCATCTCACACTAGATGATGTCAGCACCTCCTGCTTCTCTACCTCCTTCCCCTTCTCCAAGAGACAGAGGAGAGATTATGAGAGATGGGCACTACAAAATTCATGTAGAAACTATACTTTAATTTCTCTATAATGACTTAATTCTTGGTTACACAATCATTCCTCTCCATTTAATTCATTAATATATTAACTGACTTAGCATGTATTTATTTATTGCCTTCCATATGCCAGGAACATATCTTTATGATGAGAAAAAACAGTTCTTCTCAAAAGAAACTAATTCTTGTGACCATGGAAAGAAACCATATAAAGACATAATTTAAATTCTTATTGCCACAAACACTTCCTCTCTGACCTGTAAACACTGAAAGCAGAAGGCCTTTGGAAAGCAATCATGACTGCCCAGGAAGAGGGATGCCCACTGACCCTTCCTGTCTTTATACACAAATGTGTCTTCCACGTGCAAATCATGGCCTAGGCTCCTTGGAGAAAACACAGCCTCTGATACTCAGAGTAAGGTCTCTCATGTATTTGGGCAGATTTCTCTGGTATTCATGGGGTTTATTTAAAAAAATAGACACTCATTTTGTTCCTCTTCCTCCTGGTGATAGATTTCAGCTGTGTACATCTCTTATGTTGGCTTAATATTGAACATGGTCTCTCAATATACCATGGGAATTGAAGTTGGCAGCAGCCACCTGAGACCTGCTGCCCCACAGACATGCACCAGTTGCTTCAGGATGACCACCAGATGCTGCCTGGGCTCACTGTTCCCTCAGTGACAAGAAGGAAGAGTTTTCAAGCTGATTGTAGAAGAACATCAGGCATGGCTTCCAACATGGCCATGCCCACCCCATTCAGGATGCCATGGATGAAGGCAAGTGTCCTGGAGTTGAGTCACAAGCTCAAGCACAGTCCCAGGCTTGAGGGCATAATTGGGATGCTTTGGAAGAGTGTGTTACTTCACCAAGGAGTTGCCCCATCAATACCCACCAGAGTGCAGAGCACAAAACCTTGGTCTACCTTGGGAAGTTCTCACATAGGTAGTAGGTGCCCCTCTTCAGGGATGATCCCAACACCATTGTATCTGTGATGAACTCCATAGATATCCTGAGAGTCTAGACCAGAATTCATGGGACAGCAAGGAGAAGTACTGGAGGGAGAGAAGGTTTTAATCATCAGTGAGATGAGCAAAGTGATCAGGCAGAAGCTGGTTGTTGCCCCAGCTCCAAAACTTCCAGGCAGCACCTCCTTGAAAAATCCATTCAGCTCCCTTGAATGTATGGTCTTCCAGGAACTTGAATTGTCCTGGGAATTGAGAGAGAGCTTGCAAGTTCATACCCAGGAGGATATGCAACCTAGCCAGTGATGTCTTTCTCTATGGGGGTGAATAATATAGATTGACATTCTCATGTCCTGGGGCAGATCTGAGCACTGTTCCTGGAAGGCCTCTACAACCGTTGAGTACCTAACTTTGAACAATTAATTACTATTGATCATGATTTCCTCCACTCTTTCTGGCTTAGATTCAGCTAGAAAGAAACACTGGCCTGGAATTCCTGTTCCTACCTCAATTGTTTGGGTACTAATGAACTTCTTAACCTTCTCCAGGCTACAGTCTTTCTTTTCTGCAGGACATGTCCTTCTGCCTTATTTATTTCACACCTTACATCTCCCATTTCCCATCCTAAAGCTGAGGGAGGATTTAGAACCAAACTCTAGAAATGGCAGGAGTCATTTTTATTTGCCTGGGTTAATGAGTGAGAAAGGGTGATCATTTCACTGACAAGAAAATGGATTTAATATTATTGGTTCACATATGATATATGTGTGGAAATGATGACTAATTTTCTCTCACCTTCAATGATGAGAAGCAGGTTAGGGACATGAGAAAGTGCTCTAAGGGCTTAGGATCCCAGGTGGCCTGGCTTTAAGTCTGTGCCATTCTTGATTCTTTCCATTTTCCAGTTTGTTGAATACTGAATTGGCCCCTTTGATCCTCCAAAGGGGATCAAGGAGATTTTGTCTACTGTTTAGTATCATAAAGGTATGGAATTTTGGTGCTTGCATCCACCCACCATGATGTTTTTGGAGGTGAAATCACACACTCCTGCCCAGAAGATGCCCTTTGAGTTGACCCAAGTTGAAAAGCTGTGTCTCTGGGCACCTCAATGATGTTAGTTTTGAACTTAATTTCCCAATGTTTTGGCCACACCCAAGGAAGGGTACATGACCAGGAGATGGAGTAGGTAGAGAGAAGATGCTGCAGATGCCAAGGGCCAGCTAGGGCAGGTTGGCATGTGGGCAGGATGCTCAAGCACCCTGCTCTCAGGTTCACTGGGGTCAGAAGGCCTTGGGCCTTTGGGCTGAAGATGTAGTTCTTAAGCCCATCCCCTCCACCACTACCTTTGCCAGCTGACTGACCCCCTTCTGACTTTCATCCTCTGAAATGATTTACACCAGCTCATAGTCCTATGGCTCATCCAGGTTGTGTTTGTCCATGGCCTTGTGGATCATGGCTGGAGTCATCTTGGCTGGTCACTTGGACACCTGGAATAGATCAGGGGATGGGCCATCAGGGCATGGACCCTGGAGCCAGCTCCCCCAGAGTGCAGCTCCCTGAGACCTTCTGGAGCCACTTCAGCACTGAGGAAGGGCTGACATGCTCTCATGAGGTATGGGCTTACAGGGGCCTCACTGCCTTTTCCTATTCCTCCAGGGAAACCACCATGGAATGATGGGAGTCTTTTCCAATCATTCTTTCCCCCTTCTCCTACTAGAACATACAACACTGTCTTGGCTGCTATGGGCTTACAGGGCCCCAGGGACAAATGGTGACCATGAAGCAGATTGAGGGTACTGAGAAGGGAAATATGGGCCTCCTACCTCCCAATCACAGGTGATGGTTTTCTTTTGGGGAATGCCCCTGCCCCAACCCTAACTCTCCAGGACACCAACAGATATCATTGAACACTCAGCACAGATACCATCTAGTCCAAGCCTGAATGTCAGAGAGGAGTAGGGGCCTCAACATCAACTCATGGCACACCTGATCTGGGTTTGAGGATGCAGCCATGGTTAGCAAGGTCCAGATCCTCATCTCCCTTGATCCAGAGGGCCTAGGCACAGGCAAGGCTTAAGCAAAAGGTCAAACAAATGACAAGTTTGTTACAACCTTGGCAGCTCCCAGTGCCATGAAAGTGCAGTCTAGGATGGGTGTGTAACATGGCAGCCTCTGTGTAATGGGACCTGGGGATGTTCCATCTGCAGGTCCTATCCAACATATGACCCCTTCTCATGACCTCAGAGACTACCACCCTGGGGCAGTCACTATCCTCCCTGCCTGGGTCACAGCAGCAGACCCTTACTGGTGAAGGTCTCCACTCACCAGCTCATCCTCCACATTGAGGACAAAGGTCACCTGTTCTTCCCATTCTGCTCTACCTCTACAGTGGCCCCCATTTTCCCATGAGAAATCCAAACTCTTTCCAGCAGCCTGATATAACCCAGCCCCTGATGCTTCTCTGACCTCAACTCTTCCCCTTGACCCCTGTTCATTCACCTATGTCCTCCTAGGTGCCCCTCACACCAACCAAACACACTCCCTCCTTGGACGTAGACATATGTCCCCTCCCTTCCTACTCTCTGGGGCTGCCTCAGCAAGCTCTTCCCATGCTTTCCTCTCTCAACATGCCATTCTCAGCCCCAATGTCCACAAAACTCAGTCTTGATCACCATTAAACGCACACAATTCTGGTCTCTGGAGGTGGCTTCTGCCCTTCCCCAAA
The DNA here is from genome assembly GCA_029593785.1 of Cabassous unicinctus. Lineage (NCBI taxonomy): Eukaryota > Metazoa > Chordata > Mammalia > Cingulata > Chlamyphoridae > Cabassous > Cabassous unicinctus. The sequence continues at coordinate 10,068 of JAQZBX010107811.1, forward strand.
CCATAGCAAAACTGCTCAAGGACAGCAGGGAGGAAACATGTCATTCCTTATGTGTCTACTGCCTGAAACAATGAGAGGCCCCAGGGAATATTTGCCTGCCCAGCACACAAGAATGTTCTTGTGCATGTACCATTGTCCAGGTCCAGGCTGACAAAGATGATGCAACAGTCACCCAGCTACCAGCTATAGAGTGGCCATAAGCTGCAGGTTATTTGGGTGGTCAGGTTGGTCTTGGGTTTGATGGAGGAGAAGGATTAAGCCATGTTTGTGAAGGCTGATGTGACACTGGAGGAGTTCTGTGAGGATGATGAGGTCAATTCCCCAAAATGTGGGGGGCAGCAACATCAGAAAAAGCTCTGGAACATGTGGAGCACCTCAGGCCTACTCTAGCAGCTTCAGGCATCTCTAGAATGTCTGCATGAGTTGACAATCCTTGACCACTTTTGTGGAAGTGGAGAGGAGCAAGAAGTCATAGTAAAGGGAGGGGAGGGCAAGGGCTGACAGGGAGAAGGGATAGGTATTCACTTTCATTACTCGGTAATCTTGGGAC
>JAQZBX010107812.1:0-10614 GCA_029593785.1 Cabassous unicinctus
CTTTCTCAGTCAACTGATCATAGGAACCTCCCCAGGAGGCCATAGCCGCAATCTGGGAAAGAGAAGGTAATATGGCAGGAGTGGGGACCACTGGCATTTGGGCCACTTCTTCATGTAATTTACTTGTGCCTTCAGGGCCTGCTCAAGCCTGATTTTTTATATACCACTTCCATTTGATGATGAAGTGTTACTGTGCATACCCAGTTTTATGGATTGGTGGGTCAGACAACACCCATTTCATGATGGGCAATTCAGGTCTTGTGGAACTTGGTGATCCATATTTACATATTCACTCTCTACTAAGGCCCATTAGCAGGTCAAAAGCTGTTTCTTAAAAGGAGAGTAGTTATCTGCAGAAGATGACAAAGCTTTGCTCCAAAATCTTAGGAGTCTGCACTGTGATTCTTCCATAAGAGTCTTCCAAAGTCTCCAGACAGCATCTCTGTTTGTCACTGAAACTTCCAGCACTGTTGGATCTATTGGATCCTATGACCCAAGTGTCAGAGAAGCTTGTCCAGCAGCCTAGACCTGTTACACAGCCTCCTCCTCTTATTCTGGTCCTCACTCAAAACTAGCAGCTTTTTAGGTCACTCAGGAAATGGGCTGAAGTAGCAAACTCAAATGAGGAATATGTTGTCTCCAAAATCCAAAGAGGCCAATTAGTTGTTGTTTTTTGGTTGAAAGAAGGGCCAGATGCAACAAGGATCTGTTGAAAGGATATGTTGACATGCCCCATGCCACTAGATGCCTAGAAATTTCACTGACGTGGAAGACCCCTGAATTTTTGTTGGATTTATCTTCCACCCTCTGACACACAAATTCCTTACCAACAAGTCTAGAGTAGTTGCTACTTCTTGCTTACTAGGTCCGTTCAACATGATGTCATCAATTTAGTGTACCAGTGTGATATCTTGTGTAAGGGAAAGGTGAACAAGTTTCCTGTAGACTGGATTATGACATAGGGCTGGAGAGTTGATATACCACTGAGATAGGGCATTGAAGGTATATTTCTGGGCTTGCCAGCTGAAAGCAAACTGTTTCTGGTGGTCTTTACTAAGAGGTATTGAGAAAAACACATTTTCCAGAAAATTAGCTGCATATCAGGTACCAAGGGATGTGCTGATTTTCCCAAGTAATGTTACCATATCCAAAACAGCAGCTGCAATTGGATTCACCACCTGGTTAAGGTTATTGTAATCCACTGTCACCCTCCAAGATGCATCTGTTTTCTGCATAGGCCAAATAGGAGAGTTAAATGGAATGTGGTAGGAATCACCACCCCTGCATCCATTAAGTCTTGATGATGGCACTAATCTCTGCTATCCCCCCAGAAATGTGTATTGCTTTTGAAGCCCTTCTAGTGGCTTCCACTTTTTCCTACCATAATAGCTCCCACTCCAAAAGTCAGGGAACCAATGTGGGGATTCTGCCAGTTGCTGAGTAAATCTATTTTAATTATGCATTCTGGAATTGAGGAAATAACTGTGGAATGAGTCCCAGGACACACTGGACCTACTGTGAGACAGACTGAGCTAAAATTCCATGATCATCTGACCTTCATAAGCCCCTACTCTGATTTGTGGACTACAGTGACATTTTGGGTCTCCTGGAATTAATGTCACTTCCAAGCTAGTGTCTAATAATCCCTGAAATGTCTGATCATTATATTTTCCCTAATGCACAGTTACCCTGGTAAAAGGCCTTGGGTTCTTTTAGAGAAGGCCGGGAGGAAGATTCACAGCATAAATTTCTGACAGTGTGGCAAGGTCCTTCCTCAAAGAGACTTGACATTCCCCTTATTCAAAAGGCTCCGGGTCTGTAAACTGTCTCAAGTGTGGGAATTGATTAAGGGGCCATGACTCTCTGTTTTTGTGAATCAAGTTAGAATTTTATTCACTTGACCTAGAACTCTTTTGCTTATACAGAGCAAATAAGAATTCAGTAGACTGCCCATCTATTTTACTTCTAGGTATTCCATGATCTACTAGGCCAATGCCATAGGTCAGACTATTTTGATTGCTTCTTTGGGTCTGCTGTCCATTATGGTAGCCACTCCCACCTTGTGTTTGGTGATTAAGTACTGCCACTTGGCTTTTACCAACCAGGGATCAGATCATCCCCATTGTGTTTAATGATGCAAGTTTAGTGGCAGCAGTTCCCACTGTTATATCTGACCTATGGAGAAGAGCAACCAAAGAGCTCTTCACGGATGCTAAAGTTAGTCTCACAAATTTATTCCTCACAGTCTTAATGAAAGATGTGTCCTCTGAATATTCCTGGGGTGGTTGAGTAGTTCTTATATGATAAATCCACTCTAACATTCTAATCGCTCTAAGCCTTTGATTCCCCTCATTTATATACCAGGGCAGTTCTGGCATTTCAACTTCAGTTAACAGAGGCCTTCTTTTGGTCCATGCTTCAGCCAATCAACTGAACAAACTGCTAGAGCCTTTTTTCTAACCCTTTGAGCTACAACATTAAATCCCGAATCTCTGCTTAGAGAGACCATATCAATAAATTTAACGTGATCAAATTTTATATTCCTTCCACCATTATCCCACATGCTTATAATATCCATTCCCACATATATTCCCCTTATTTCTATCTATATAAATTGGAAAAAGCATGCAGTTCTTTTGGAATGTAGCATACCTCCTCATTGGTCACACTCTGTACCTAACTTTTTGGGGCCTGTGGGACATCAATTTAGTTATAGTTCTTGAAGAAAAATGGTGCTGGGTGTGGGTCATGAGAGAAATTCGTAGCCTCTTACAAGCCAACTATCTCAGGGCATTCCATTGTTGTTACATCTGGAACATGATTAATCTCTTCAGACAGAGGTGTGAGGATTGTTTCCTCAGCAGAGGCAATCACAGGTTTATCAGGCACAGTATGGATAATTTCTTCAGTTGGAGGCTGGTTGGCTGATTCCTCAGATATAACTGGAGTTTGGGTGGTGGATTCCTTGGGGCAGACAATTACAGATATATCTGGCAAAGAAGACTCAGCAGAATCTAGTCCCCACTGTCATCACTATCAAACTATATGCCCCATTCTAATTCTCAGAATCCCATTCCTTTCCAATCAACGCCCTCACTTTAACAGCAGACAAGCTGCACAGTTGGGAATTGAATTTACTTTGTAATTCAGCCACTCTTGCAATGATAGTCTGTCTGGTTATCAGAAATCTCAAGTTTGTGGCTACAAGAAATAAGAGTTTCTTTCAGGAAACACATAGAAACTTTCTCATCCTTCATGTGGTGCTTATGCTGGGAATTCAAAGCCTTGAGCTCATCCTTTACTTTAAAAATGGTATTAAGTATATTTAGGAACAACCAGCCAACATCATTACATTTATTAACGCAACAAAACTCTGTTGTTAAAGTATCAAACAAACTGTCTCGCAGAGTCTTGCTTCTTATAAGGATTTGAATAGTGGTGCCCAATGCTGATATTTTGCATATCACTATTGCCAATTCATGAAATGGACTAACAGTGCCATCTTAATCATTGTAAATAGAATCATTAGTGACATTGAATCAAATCAGACTAGAAAGCCAATTTCAAAAAAACAGAATCAAATGAAAATTTTCATCCTTAATATTCTGTTTCTCAAGAATCATCCCAGTACCAAATCTGTATTAGTAAGGGATCTCCAGGGAAACAGAACTGGCAGGATATAGATATAGATATATATTTGGATGTAGATGTAGATATAGAGGTAGATGTAGATATGTGGATATATAGATATAGATATTTAATGTAAATATTATGAGATTTGTTAAAGGAATTGGCTTACATGACTGTGAGAATGGGCAAGTCTGAACTCTGTAAGGTAGGCTGCAAGCTGGGAACTCTGATGAAGATTTTCAATGAATTCCCTAGCAGAAGCTGACTGGCTGAAGCAGAGATGGAAATTCTTCCTTTTTACTACTAAAATAATCAGTTCTCCCTTTAAGGCCTTCAACTGATTGGATGAGACTTCTCTCTCCACTCAAGGCAATCTCCTGGGTTGATTGAAGATGTAATCAGGCATTGATGCAATCAACTTACTAATGATTTAAATCCATGAAATATCTTCACACTAACAATCAGGCCTGTACTTGCTTGGCCAAGCAACTGGACACCATAACCTAGCCAAGTTGACACATGAACTTAATCATCACAATTTTATATATTTAGGATGTTAAATATTAACCTCATGGTAACCACAAAAAATATAGGAAAAATATATTGAGAAAAAAATGGAAAAGGACTCATAATGGTAAAAATATAAAAAATCAAATAAATATGAAAGTAAGCATTAACAGAAGAATGGAGGCTCAAAAAATGTATAAGATTTACAAAGACAAACAGCAAAATGGCAGAAGAAAGACTTACCTTATCAGTGGTTACTTTAAATGTGAATGGAATAAACTTTTCAGTCAAAATGCAGAGATTGGCAGAATGAATAAAAAAACCTCATCCAATTATAAGAGACTCACCTTAAATTCAAAGACATAAGTAGGTTGAAAGTGAAAGGATGGAAAAATATATCATGCAAGTAGTAACCAAAGGAGAGCTGGGGTAACTACACTACTACAACAGCACAGCCTCAAAATATATGAAGCAAATATTGACAGATTTGAAGGAAGAAACAGATGGTTCTACATTAATAGTAGAAGACTTTAATATAACATTCTCAATAATATATATAACATCTAGACAAAAGACTTGAATGATATTCTAAACCAACTCGGCCTAGCAGACTTATATAGAACCCTTCACACAATAGCAGCAGTACACATTCTTCTCTAGTGCACAAGGATCATTCTCCAGAATATACCACATCTTGGTCACAAAACAAGTCTCAATATATTAAAAAAATATGGAGAAGGAGGGGCAAGATGGGGGCAGAGTAAGGATCCCCAAGAGTCAGCTCATCCTACAGAGCAGTTAGTAATTACCCAGAGCTATCTAAAGCACCTGTTTGGGGGCCCCAGGAAACCAGAAAAATATCCTGCAACATCCTTGAAATTATGGAAGAAAGAGTCTGCCCATCTGCACAGAAGATCCGTGAGTAGAGCACTCCATGCGGCGGATGCCCATGGCTGTGGCTGAGTTGGAAGCTCCATTTCGCAAAAACAGGGGAGGAAGAGATGGTAGGACACCAACTTCAGCTACTGATCTGTAAATTTGGCTGACTAAAGTATAATCTTAAGAACAGCTAAAGTTTAAACCTGTCCAAGTCGGAAAGAGACCAGTAGCCACCATTTTAACTCCGCCCCCAGCATGAGGGGAAGCGGGACTGATAGAAAATTGCAGTGTTGGTAGGGACCGGCTTCTTTCCACCCAGATCGGATTGCAGCTCTAGCCTAAACCCCAGCCCCACCTCCAGCAGGGAGGAAGCTGGGGAGACCTGCACCAGACTCTCTGGGTAACTGCCAGTGCTTTTGGCCTGCACAGAATGAATAGTCGGACACCTCGGGCTCCATCCCTGCACCCCAATAGGATAAAAGAGGAGTTGTGTTTCTTCCACCCCTCCGGGCAACTGCAGGCATTTTCAGCCCACAAGAACTGGTTTGTTGAGCAACTTCCATTCCATCTCCATCTCTGCCCAGCCCCCCCCCAATAGGATAGGAGGGTGCTGGTGTTTCCTCAGCTATTCAGGGCAACTGCAGTAGCTGCAGTTTTGGCCTGCACAAACTCGACTGTTGGGCACCTGTGGCTCCACCCCCACCCCCAACAGGACAAAAGAGGGACTGTGTTTCCCCACCTTCTCTGGGTAACTGCAGGTACTTTTGGCCCATACAGACTGAATAGTCAGATACCTGTAGTGCCATCCCTGTCCCCAAGTAAGATAGGAGGAAAGCTGGGCTTCATCAGCCTTTCTGGGCAATGGCATGCATTTTCAGCTTGCACAGCCTGGACTGGTGGGTACTTGTGGGTCCACCCCCACCCCCCAATAAGAGAGGAGGGGATGGTGTTTCCACAGCCTTCCCAGGCAATGGCAGGCACATTGGGCCTGCATGGACTGATCTGCTGGGTTCCATTCCCAACCCCTAAAGGGGAGAAGGGACAGTACTCCATCAGCCTCTCAGGGCAATTGCAGGCATATTCGGTTCACATGGATTAGATTGTTGTGTACTCCAAAGGGTCCATTTCCACTGCCTGCAAGGAGAGGGGCCTGTTTCTACATCAGTCTACCTGGGCAACTGTGGTCATTTTGGACTTGCATGGCATAGGTTGCTGCCCATACCTGCAGCTCCATCCTCGCCCCATGTAAAGGAGGAAAGGACTTGAAGCTTCATCAGTCCCTCCAGACAACTACAGACAATCTTGTCCTGCACAACTGGGATTACAACACATGGTTGCAGCTCTGTCCCTACCCCTGAACGAGAAGAAAGGCGGGAGAAGCTTCATCAATTCCTGGGGCAATATGGGCAACTTCAGCCTCCACAGCTTACAGCACCAACTACATCCTCGGCTCCTACTACACAACCAGCAAGGGAGAAAAGGCAAGAAACCCTAAACTAAAGAAAGAAACTGCACCCAGAATAAATACAACTAGTAAGCCAGATGCCAAGACACCAACAAAAAATTACATTCCATAGCAAGAAACAGGAAGATATGGCCCCATTAAAGGAACAAGATAAGCCTCCAGATGACATAAAGGAATTGGGACAACTAATCATAGATGTTCAAACAAATCTCCTTAATAAATTCAATGAGATGGCTAAAGAGATTAAGGATATAAAGAAGACACTGGGTGAGCACAAAGAATTTGAAAGTATACATAGAAAAATAGCAGATCTTATGGGAGTGAAAGGAGGTGCAATGAATGAAATTAAAAATACACTGGAGGTATATAACAGAAGATTTGAGGAGGCAGAAGAAAAGATCAATGAGCTTGAAGACATGGCCTCCAAAAGTGAATGTACAAAAGAACAGATAAAGAAAAGAATGGAAAATATTGAACAGGATCTCAAGGAGCTAACTGACAGCAAGAGATGTGCAAACATATGTGTCATGAGTGTCCCAGAAGAATAGAAGAGGAAAGGGGCAGAAGGAATACTTGAAGAAATAATAGGGGAAAATTCCCCAACACTATTGAAGGTCATAGATGTCTTTGTCCAAGAAGCACAACATGCTCCCATCCAAATAAATCTGAATAGACCAACTCCAAGACATACACTAATCAGAATGTCAAATGCCAAAGACAAAGAGAGACTTCTGAGAGGAGCAACAGAAAAGTGATGGATAACATAAAAGGGATACCCAATAAGATTAAGTGCCAATTTCTCACCAAAAACCATGGAAGCAAGAAGGCAGTGGTATGATATATTTATAATATTGCAAGATAAAAACTACCAACCAAGAATCTTATATCTGGCAAGATTGTCCTTCAAAAATGAGGGCAAGTTTAGAATATTCACAGATAAACAGAATCATAGAGAGTTTATAACAAGGAGACTGGCTTTGCAGGAAATAGTAAAAGGAATGTTACAACCTGAAAAGAAAAGATAGGAGAGAGAGGCTTGGAAGAGAGTCTAGAAGAGAAGATTATATCAGTAACAATAACTAAAAGTGTCAAAAGAGTGGTGAAAATAAAATATGACCCAAAAGTCAAAATGGGTGAAATAAAAACTGCCTTTACAGTAATAACAGTGAATGTTAATGGCTTAAACTTCCCAATCAAAAGACACAGACTGGTGAAATGGACAAGAAAATATGAGCCATTTATATGCTGTCTGCAATAGACTCACCTTAGACCCAAAGATGCCAATAGATTGAAAGTGAAAGGTTGGAAAAAGATATTCCACACATGCAGTAACCCCAAAAAACTGGATTAGCAACACTTATATCACGTGAAATAGACTTTAAAAGCAAAATTGTTATTAGAGACAAGGAAAGACATTATATATTAATAAAAGGGGCAATTCACCAAGAAGAAATAACAATCATAAATGTATATGCACCTAACCTGGATGTCCTAAGATACATAAGGCAAACCCTGGCAAAACTGAAGGGAGAAATAGGTATCTCTACAATAGTAGTTGGAGACTTCAATAGTCAACTCTCAGCATTGGATAGACTATCTGGGCATAGGATCAGTAAAGAAACAGAGAGCTTGAATAATATGATAAATAGACTAAACATAATAGACATATACAGAACCCCAAAACAGCAGGATATACATTCTTTTCAAGTGCTTATGGATCTTTCTCCAGGATAGACCATATGTTGGGTCACAAAGCACATCTCTATAAATTCAACAAGATCGAAATTACACAAAGCACTTTCACTGATCATAATGGAATAAAGTTGGAAATCAACAAGAGATGGAAAAAAGGAAAATTCACAAATATATGGAGATTAAACAACACAATCTTAAATAATCAATGGGTCAAAGAAGAAATTTTGATAGAAATCAATAAATATCTCCAGATGAAAATAAGAACACAACATATCAGAACCTATGGGATGTAGTAAAGGCAGTGCTGAGAGGGAAAATTATAGCCTTCAATGCTTACATTAAAAAAGAAGAGGGAGCTAAAATAAATTACCTAACTACACAGCTGGAAGAACTAGAAAAAGAACAGCAAACCACTCCCAAAACAAGCAGAAGGAATGAAACAACAAAGATCAGAACAGAAATAAATGAAATTGAGAACAAAAAACAATAGAGAGAAGTAACAAAAACAAAAGTTGATTCTTCGAGAAGATGCAAATAAATGAAATAAAAAATGAAACCATGGACATTGTTACTGACCCCACAGAAATAAAAGAGATCATAAGAGGGTACTATGAACAACTGTATGCCAACAAACTAGACAATGTAGACAAAACGGAAAAATTCCTAGGAATGTACAAACAACCTACACTGATCCTAGAAGAAATAGAAGACCTCAACAAATCAATCACAAATAAAGAGATTGAAACAGTCATCAAACAACTCCCCAAAATGAAAAGCCCAGGACAAATGGTTTCACAGGTGAGTTTTACCAGACATTCAAAGAAGATTTAATACCAATCTTACTCAAGTTCTTCTAAAAATTTGAACAAGAAGGAACACTACCAAACTCATTCTACTAAGCCAATATCACCCTAATACCAAAGCCAGATAAAGATATTACAAAAAAAGAAAATTACAGACCCATTTCCCTAATGAATACAGATGCAAAAATCCTCAACAAAATACTTGCTAATCAAATCCAACAACATATCAAAAGAATTATTCATCATGATCAAGTGGGTTTTATACCAGACATGCAAGGGTGGTTCAACACAAGAAAATCAATCCACATAATACACCACATTAATAAATCAAAGATGAAAAATAACATGGTTTTATCAGTTGATTCAGAAAAGGCATTTGACAAAATATAGCATCCTTTCTTGATAAAAATACTACAAAAGATAGGAATTGAAGGAAACTTTCTCAGCATGATAAAGGCCCTATATGAACAACTGACAGCTAACATTGTACTCAATGGTGAAAGACTGAAAGCATTCCCGTTGAGATCAGGAGCAAGAAAAGGATGCCCACTGTCACCACTGTTGTTCAATACAGTGCTAAAAGTTCTAGCTAGAGCAATCAGGCAAGAAAAAGAAATAAAAGGCAACCAAATCTGAAAAGAAGAAGTAACACTTTTGTTATTCGCAGATGATTTAATCTTATATCTAGAAAGTCCTGAAAAAATCTATATCAAAGCTGCTAGAGCTAATAAACGATATCAGTAGAATGTCAGGATACAAGATCAATATGCAAAAATCAGTGGTGTTTCTATACAATTGTAATGTGCAATCTGAGGAAGAAGTCAGGAAAAAAATTCCACTTACAATAGCAACTAAAATATTCAAATATTTAGGAATAAACTTAACCAAGGATGTAAAGCACTTGCATTCAGAAAACTACAGTGCATTATCAAAAGAAATTTTTAAAGTCCTAAATAATTGGAGGAATATTCCATGCTCATGGATTGGAAGACTAAATATCATTAAGATGTCAATTCTACCCAAATTGATATACAGATTCAATGCAATCCCAATAAAAATTCCACCAGCATTTTTTAAACAAATGAAAAACACAATTATCAAATTTATTTGTAAGGGTAAAGGGCCCTGAATAGCCAGAAACATCTTTAAAAGGAAAAGTGAAGTTGGAGGACTCTCACTTCCAGACTTTCAAACATATTACCTAGCTACAGTAGTAAAAACAGTGTGATATTGGCATAAAGATAGACACATAGACTAATGGAACCAAACTGATGGTTTAGAAACAGACCCTCACATCTATGGTCAAGTGATTTTTGAAAAGCTTGTCAAGCCCACCCAGCTGGGGCAGAAGAGTCAATTCAACAAACAGTGCTGAGAGAACTGGATATCCATATCCAAAAGAAAGAAAGAGGACCCCTAACTCACACCTTATACAAAAATTAACTCAAAATGGATCAAAGACCTAAATATAAAAGCAAGAACCATAAAGCTCCTAGATGAAAATATAGTAAAACATCTTCAAGACTTGGTGGTAGGTGGTGCATTCTTAAACCTTACACCTAAAGGACGAGCAACAAAAGAAAACATGGATAAATGGGACCTTCTCAAACTTAAACACTTTTGTGATACAAAGGA
>JAQZBX010107813.1:0-10640 GCA_029593785.1 Cabassous unicinctus
CACACATATGTACCCCTCAAAAATTAAATATATTTTAGTTGTTTTTAACTTTATAAAAATAGTATATTGTGGAACTTATTTTTCTTTTAATATTATATTGCTGAGAGTCATCCATTATTCATTCAATACCAACAAATATTTACCTAATGTAAGCTAGGAATTCCTAGAAAGGAAGATGAAATGTCAAGAATGGGAGAACTGAACTTTTTAGATTGTGTGGTTGGGAAGGCTTCCCAAGAAGGTGCCTCTTGAGGCCAACCTTGCTGCACTGAGGCGGCAGCCATGCAGACATCCCTGGAGGAGGGTTTCGGGAGGACGGTACAGTGAGCATAGAGGCATGCAACGAGGAGCTCGCCTGGCTGTTTGGGGAGCCTGAGGGCTTGGAGAAAAGTGGAACAACATTGTCAATAACTGTTTTGATTTTCCCATAATTATTTTTTACAGTTTGTTCCGTGAGAATTACAGTTTGTTCCGTGAGAATATACATTGCTATTGATTATCTTAAGTCTCTTTAAATAGATTTTTCGCTCCATCTTTTGTCTTGAAATTTATTTTTTGAAAAACTGAAAGTTTTACTTTTCCAGTATTTTTTCTCACTTTCTGGCTTTGGCTGAGATAATGTTTAACATCTTCCTCTGTCCTCTGTATTGCCTACAAATTGGCAGTTGGAGAAAGAGGCTCCAGTGAAATTTAGCAAGAATGCTTTACTAGATAACTGTGTCTCACTTCCGTCCGGAGACACAATGTCTAGCTATCACTCTTTTCATGATGAATGCAGCTTTGATTTTCAGCAGTTAGAGCCATTAATTTATTAGGAGTTGCAAAACGGTGGTATTATACTTTGTTAACTGGAGTATTTCTTTAAAGAGAAACTTACTTTCGTCAACTATTGGATTCCCAGTGGAACAGTACTTATAGGAAAGGCCTTTGTTTACCAGTTTTCAAAATTGTAGTATGGTTCCCTTAGCATTCTCCAACGATGAGCGTAGTGGATGCTACCGGTGCCCGCCCAGGTCCGGCCACTGAACGAGCCCCGGAAGCCAGCTGCTGTGAGCTAGGCTCCAGGACATGCCTACTTTTCCTGGAGAATTGCTCTGGGCAAATGGGAGCTGCCTGCATCTGGAAGGCCACCCCACGCCTCGCCAGAGACAGCCCTCAGACAAGGACTGACTGAGTGGGCTGCGCAAAGCCCTGGACCCTTGCTTTCAGGTTGGGCAGGGGGCAGGAAAACTACTTTTCGGTACAACTCGTGCTCCAGAGCTCCCACGCGGACGCTGATCTCCACCAGCGCTGTTGAAGGCAGGGGTAACTTGTCCTGATGGTGGAGGAGAGGGTAGACTAGCAGAGGGCAGGTGGCTGCCCTCGCCTGTGGAAGGAAGTGGGAGCAGTGGCCAAAATGGGCAGCAAGTTGGGAATGGCAGCCAGGAGGCCCGACTTCCCCAGACCTATGGACTCTGGTGTTTCCAGGGCATTCCTGATTGGAATCAGCCAACGTCAGTAAGACGGCGGTATTTTCTCCTTAGTCAGGACACTGACTCTTCTGTAAGGAAAATTCTGGTGTGATGTTTTAGCACTATTTCATTAATGCTAAAATATTTAACCCATGTACTGGGATTTACAGTCTATTTACTGACCTTTTTTGAAGAAAAAGAAAAGGAAACAAAATATCAATATTTGGCATTTTTTTGAGAGTTAATTTTGAAATGAAATGAAATGATGTGAAACATCCTCAGGAGAGGACCCTAAGAGAATGGGATGATGCTCAGGTCAGTACTGAACGAGAGCCCCTGGGGTTCTATATGATTCTCGGCATTTTAAATTTTATAAATGTTAGCCACATCCTCTAAGTTATGCCGTTTATGCACACGATGCTTCTTAACAGGCCTTCACATGCTATTGGCTTCCTCTGGGCAGATTTGGAAATCCAGCAGTTGTGCTGGAGCTGACGGAACAACACTGGGTCAAGGGACAGCCTTAGAAACCGAAATCCAGCAGGCTTCAGTGGCTGTTAAATAGCATCATGGTGACGTGTTTTGTTATCTTTAATCACAGAGGTTGGGAAAACGTGAAGATTCCTTCTGTAATTGTCGTTGGCTTGCTGAGATGATATCGATGTAGATTATAGCACTTGATTTATAGACTGAGATCTAGGGTCCCCCTCCCAGTTTTTCCCCCTAACGTCTGGAAAGAGCCTTCCCCTAGACTGGGATGCTACCATGGCTCTGGTGATGAGGGCTTGGGACTGGGGTTCTCCTTCCCTGACCTGCGGCGGCTTGTGCGTCAGTGTTTCCAGGAGGGGCCGCGCAGGTCTGCTGGAGTCATCTCCATGCTCCTCTCCACTCTGAAAAAACTTTCTAGATCACGGAGCAGCGTATGTGCAGAACTCAGATCAATCTCAAAGCAAGAACGGGTTTCTTTGCGGCTTGTTTCTCACAGTCCGAGTCCCTACAACAGCTGGCCCTCCTGTCCCTCCTTTGCAAGGGCGTTTGCCGAGCATTACGTGGGTGGGGCTGCCCCACATTGACTCCAAGGTTACAATGCCCGCTCCACGTCTGGCGAAGGAGAATGGGGGCCACCGAGGCTCTTTACCCACACGTGCTGTGGCTCGAGGGCCGGCCCACGCAGCTGCACAGCCCGCGCTCCCTGGCGCAGGCACCTGCTCGATGCCGTGCCCTCAGGGGGCCCTGCTCTTACATCTGCGTCTGACCCTCAGGCTTGGGATGGTTTGACTCCCTGCTGTGCAAGGCGCCTGTTGTAGATATTCTGGGTAAGGCAGGCCACACATAAAGGAACCGTGCCTCTGACTCGGGGTCATTTACTGAATCATCCAAGAATAGTTCTTAAGCACCGCCATGTGTCACACACTGACGTGGGCACTGAGCGGACGACTGAGCGTGGCCATGGCACACCGTAGGCTCAGAAGTGTCTGTGCTGCACCTTCTCTGTGCCCTCTCCCCGCCCTCCCGCCCTCCCTCCCCCAGGTCAGTGCCGGGGGTGATGAGCTGTGCAGGCTACGGAGAGGAAGCGGCTTTGTCCTCTGGGCTTCTGTTGGGTTTGGCCGATGAGGCTCCCTGGCAGGAGACTGAGGGAGGGAGGAGGGTGAGGTGAGGGTGTTGGTCCCCCGGCTTCCTTTGGGGGATCATAGCGCCCTCCACGCAGTCCTCCCCTGGGGCTCCCTTCAGCCTGCAGGTCGTAACCAGTGCAGCACTGAGTGGAGTCCTGAGTGGCCCCCTCCCCGGCTCCCCACACCCTGCTCTGCTGGCTCTATAAACAGCCCCTTTGTCAGACTCTCCGCAGGCTGGCCCGGCACGTGCCCTGCTGTATGTAAAGCTGAGAGCGCGGCACACATTATTTCATTAGACTCTGTGACCCTCACTGACGAGGCAACTGAGCTGTAGAAAGACTTGGCACTTTCCCCAGGGCCGCGGCCCCGGCGGCTTCCAGATTCGGGTGGGAACGGCCTCAGCCTCTCCTGCGCAGTCACCGCGGCTAGCGCAGAGCCGGAGCGTAGCTGTCCCCCAGCCCCTGCCTCAGCCCCTGCCTCAGCTCCAGGAACCCTGCTGAGCTCTCTCCAGCCCTGAGATGTGGGAGTAAGGACACACACTGCTCTCGTCCATCATCATGATTTCTGGACGTCAAGTCCCAGGACTCGACTGTAGAAGGAACCTTCGCTCATTGTGATCAGTTCAGTTACATGGCAGTCAGCAGATGGGAGGGTTATTTCTCCCCTAAATCAGCAGTTAGAAGAAGTGACCTCACTGTAACCCTAAACATAAACCCAGACACTAAACTGGCACGTGCTGACCTGCTTTCACGGGAAGCAGATGGCTTTGGCAGCCTGCACGCGGATGCTGCCTTGTGCCTGTTGTCACTGAGCAGAGCAGCCGAACACCAAGTGCTGCCCCGAGGACAGATGCCTCCAGCTCTCAGGTTTCAGGCTCTGCTCTTCTTCAATTGTATTCTGTCTGGTTTCTACAGATGCTGCAAATTGTAAATGCCCACCAGATAGCAAAAACCCTTGAATTCCTTAGAGAACTACAAACACACCAGGAAGGAAAATAAGGGTTATTTGTGTCCCACCTTGACGAAGCTTTGGCTGTTAATAGAAAATTCGCAGAATTTAAAAGTTATTCAGGGGAGCGGATGTAGCTCAAGATGTTGAGCGCCTGCTTCCCACATATGAGGTCTGGGGTTCAAACCTTTACCCCTAAAAACAAAAACAAAACAGCAAACAAGCAAATGAAAAAACCAACTCTGGGGAGCCAATGTAGCTCAATGGTTGAGTGCAGGCTTCCCACATACGAGGTCCCGAGTTCAATCCCTGGCCCCAGTACCTCAAAAATTAAAATTAAAATTAAAAAAAGAAAGAAAAAAGTTTTTCATTACAAAAGGACAAACATTGTGTGATCTCTCTAATATGAAATAATTAGAATAAGCAAGTTCATAGAGTCAGAAACTAGAATCCAGGGTCCAGGGTGGGGGTAGGGAATGGGGAGCTATTGCTTAAATTATATATAGTTTCTATTTGGGGTGATGGAAGAGTTTTGGCAATGGATGGTGGTGATAGTAGCACAATATTGTAATGAATTAATAGTACTGAACTCTATATTTGAATGGGATTAAAAGGGGAAATTTTAGATTGTAAGTATGTTACTAGAGTAAAAAATTTAAAAACCCCACAGGACTGTACAACACAGTGAACCTAATGTAAGCTGTGCACTGTAGCTAATAGTACAATTACAATAATGTTCTTTCACCTATTGTAACAAATGTAGCACACTATGCAAGGTGTAAATAAGAAGGGGGTATGTGGGAACGCTGTATTTCCCGCATGGTTTTTCTATAAACCACAGCTATAAAAAAGATAAGAGGGAAAGAAAAAGTCACTTAGTCTTTAATGTAGACTTGGACTTATGCAACCACACATATCTTTAATTTTTAACCCTTTGTGAGCTCAGAGCTCTTGTTTTTTAATCAACTTTCAAATGTTTTTCTTCTTCCTCAGCTTGATTCTCCCATCGTTTCTTTGAGTATTTACTGCAGACCTAAGCGGGGATGGAGGGTAAAAGGAGACAGACGCCTGAAGGACTCTAAAATCTGAATTCACAGGACAATGTGTGATGATTATTTGAGTGAGTGCTTTCTGGTTGACAGCGACTGTCGATGCTGCATGTTTTCTTAGTTGAAATGCTGGTGTCTCCTGACAGGTTGATGCTGGTGGAAGTTTCAGGCAGTGAGATTAGTGAGGAGCGTTTGGTAAGGGGGCCATTCCTGGAAAAGTGGGCAGGGCCGTCCCTTTAGGCCGACCTTAGCCTGTCTTCTGTGAAGGAGCTGGTCATCAGGGAAGCCTCTTCTCCAGCAGAGAGCCCTTCTCTGGGCTCGTGTCTTCTATACCAGGTCCTCACTTCTGCCCATCACGCTTCTCCGTGCTTCTCTCTGATAACACACTTTTCCTTGTTCCTGTCCTAATTAAGCGTGAAAGGAAACTCCTGCAGGGACAGGCTACCCTCGGCTTCTTTTTACGCTTCTTTCTTTTTTCGCTGTTTGTGGTGCAGTCCAACTTCACACAGCCCAGTCCTCGCCGGAGGTGATTTCTGAGTAAACGCAACGTCAGACTTTGACTCTCCAGTAAGTTATTTTCCACGTCGGCGGGCGCTTTCCCTGCCCTGCCTGTGTGTGCCGTGTAGGTTTGATTTCTAAGGTTCATATTGGAAGTTACTCCTTTGGGTTTTTTCCTGGGCATTTTCAAAGGCAGGAAAGAATTTCTCACCTCTGGAGTTCAACTGCGCTGCAGGTAAAGAATTCAGCAGCAGTGGGGGCGGTAGTTCGAGGCAGTAATGATTAGACTAACCCACCCTGGGCACTAAATGGTACAGTGGGTCTCTCTTTCCTGTTGTGTGACAGTCACTTAATTCCTTACAGGTGAGGTTTAAGAAACCTACAGTCCCGCAACGCCCCTGATAAGGTGATATGGTTTGAGCCATGTGAGTGAACATTGCTCATCTAGATTTACGTAGGTGAGCTTCAGAATGTTTGGTGGAAGTTAGTTGGAAAGAGTTTTAAAACATTTCCCCTTTTAGATACTGGGATGAGAGAGCAATTCAGAAGTTGGTGGTCAGCTGAGGCCGGAGGATCCCAGAAGTCAAGGGCCCTTGGGCTCTGAGAGGGGCAGAAGGCACAGAAGAGAGGAGTCCGAGGAGAGCGTGGGGCCTGGTGTCCGGCCCGCGCCAGAGGCCTCGCGGTGCCTCGGCTTCTCCCTTTCTCTTACTGGCAGATGTGATATCACCTCCGAAATGTCTGTGCAATCCGGCCTTTTCCATCCCTACAGCCACCTTAACGCAGACCTCCTCATCTCTCACCTGCGTAATTATTGCATCTGAAGCTCGACAGATGGACCTATCTTTTTCCTTCCCAAGGAGCAGAGTTGTTTTCTAAAATACAAATCTAACCAGGTACCCAATGCTGCCAGAAAACACGTGTGCGCACACACACACACAAAGTTCTCCTACTGCTGCTTACTCTAAGAAAGCACAGACCTGCGATGGCAGGATTTCTTGCCCTTTTTCCCACCCTGGCGCACCTGAGGGGAATGGCGCCCTCATGGTTTCCGGTGGCTGAGGGAAGGGAAGGCGCTCCTGTGGTGAGTGGCAGGTCAGGGTGATTCCAGTATGCCTCCTCAGGGCAGGGGCGCACTCCACCCCCTGCCCCCTTCGAGAACAACTGCTCTAAGGCACAAGCAGGAGAGAGAACTGGGCTCGTTCCCAAGTCGTTTTGCCATCTCTTCTGGAAGGTTGACTTCTGTCCAACAGGGAGGTGGAGCCTTCCACAAAGCAGACGCACACCACACAAAAAAGTGCCTTCCAGATACATAGAGCAAAGCACAAGACTCTTTACGTGGCTTGCAAGGCCTGTGATGAGCTTGCCTCAGTTTACCCTTCAGGCTCATGCTCACTTCTATTCTCTGGTGACACAGGACCTGCGCCTCAAGCCCTTTGCTCTCTCTTCTCCCCGTGTCCCTGGCCTCCTTACACACCTTTCCTGGTACCTTGCACATTCCTCCCGATTATCTGGCTGGTTCCCACTCATCCTTCCAGCATGGATGGAGTGTCCGTCCTATAAACAGGCACGGCCCCGACCACTGCACTTAACCCACCATTACAAGTTGTAAGAAGCTTGCCTGTCTCGGCCTCTGTGCTCAGAGCTGCGCGAGTGCCGGGGCAACATCATCTAATTATCGATTCCCGTGCATTTAGCCCACGTCTGTGTCTAGTCTGTCCTCCAGAGAAACAGAGCCAACAGGATATAGACGTAAGCAAAGAGATTCAGTGTAAGAAGTGGCTCGCATGGCCGTGGGGATTGGCAAGCCCGAATTCCATGGGACAGGCTACAATTTGGGAACTCGATGGTGACGCTGAATTCCCCAGGAGAAGCTGGCTGGCTGAGGTCGAGGTGGAAAATCTTTTCTGACTGCTGAAGTCATGAGCCTTCAACTGGCTGGATGAGAACTCTCTCGTTCTGAAGGCGATTTCCTTTGTTGATTGTAGATGTGATCAGCCATAGATGCATTCAGCTGGCCGATGATGTAAATCCATGGAATACCCTCACCGTAACCGTCAGGCCAGTGCTGGCTTGACCAAATAGCTACAATCTAGCCAAGTGGACGCGTGAAATTGAACATCACAAGTGGTAGATACTGGGTGCTCAATACAC
The DNA here is from genome assembly GCA_029593785.1 of Cabassous unicinctus. NCBI lineage: Eukaryota > Metazoa > Chordata > Mammalia > Cingulata > Chlamyphoridae > Cabassous > Cabassous unicinctus. The sequence continues at coordinate 7,711 of JAQZBX010107813.1, forward strand.
GTTTATTATATGAATCAATGGGGAGAATAATGGGGGAAATAAACGAAGATGATATAAGAATGAAATTATCTGTTAGGGGTTGGATTGTGTCCCCCAGAAAGGTGTGTTCAAGTTTTTACCCCCAGCCCCGTGAACGTGGCGCTATTTGGAATCAGGGTCTTTGAAGGTAGCGTTAGTTAAGACGAGGCTGAACTAGATCAGGGTGGGCCATAGTCCAGCACGACTGGTGTCCTTTTAAGAAGCGGGAATTGGGACACAGGCAGACACGGAAGGAGCTTGTGGAGAGGAGGGGGTTGCAGTCCTGTAGCTGCGAGGCAAGGGACACTGAGGACAGAGACCCGCCACGGGAGGCTAGGGCAGGCGAGGCAGGGGTCGCCCTCCGCATTCCACGGGAGCCCGGCCCTGCCGGCGCCTGGAGTTTGGGCGTCCAGCCTCCAGAGCCGAGAAAGGATGAATTTCTGTTGTTTTAAGCCGCCTCGTTTGTGGTGCTTGGTTACAGCGGCCCTAGAGCACTGAGACTTGTGCAAAGGGCAAGTTCTGGTCCTCTCCAGGCTTCCTTGTCCACAGGATTCCTAGGCTGTGACTCACCTACAAGCAGGCTGAGTTACCCACATCCGAGTGCCTAAGAGCTGGCTTGTTCTGAAGCTGGTTTGCTTCCTAGGTCCTCTTCCCGGCTTTCTCCTTCCTCTTCTTACGCATGAGAGGCACCATTTTTTCTCTAGTATCCGGGACTCAATCTCCTAGATATTTTGCTCCTTTTATAGTATGGGACTTCTTACTTATTTGTTGTTTTTCCAAGTAAACAGTTCCCTTCCTTCCTTCCCTCGTTCCTCATGTAACCTTTAGTCTGCTTTCTGTCTAGTCATCTCTTATAAATGACACCATACAATATTTGTCCTCATGTGCCTTGCTAATTTCCCTGAGCATAATATTTTCAAGATTCTTCCACGTTGCAGCATATTTCATCACGTCCTTCTTTCTTATGGATGAATAATATTCCATTGTGTGCGTGGACCACACTTTATTTATTCATTTGTTATTGGACACTTGTGTTGTTGCCACCTTTTGTTTATGGTGAATAATGCTGCTGTAAACATTGTTCTAATAGTATCTGTTTGAAACCCTGTTTTTACTTTCTTTGGGTAATTATTTCTAAGGGTAATTGCCAAGTGATATTATTCTATATTTAACTTTTTGAGGACCTGTCATATTGCTTTCCACAGTGGCTACACCATTTTCCTTTCCCACCACCAATACACTTGAGTTCCAATTTCTCTGCATCCCGCCCAACACTGTTCTGTTTTTTAAATAGTACCAATCCTTGTGGGTAAAAGTGGTGTCTCACTATGGTTTTGATTTGCAGATCCCTAATGGTTCATGATGTTGAGCATCTTCTCATATGTTGTTTATTGGCCATTTGTATATCTTCTTTTGAAAAAGGTCTATTCAAGTCTTTGACCCATTTTTAATTGGGTTTGGTTTTTTTGATGTTGTATTGTAAAATTTCTTTATGTATTCTGGACAGTAAACCCTTATCAGAGATATGGTTTCCAAATATTTTCTACCATTCTAGGGGTTGTCTTTTCTCTTTCTTGATAATTGCTTTTGATGCACAGAAGTTTTTTAATTTTGATGAAGTCAAATTGATGAAGCCAAATTTATTGCTTATCTTGTTGCTTGCACTTTTGGTGTCATATCTAAGAATTGATGGGCAATTCCCAGGTCATGAAGACTTGCCTCAGTGTTATCTTCTAGGAGTTTTATAGTTTTAGCTCTTATAGTTAGGTCCTTGATCCATTTTGAGTTGCTTTTTATAATTGGTATGAGATAGGGGTCTAATTTCATTCTTTTGTATGTGGATTTACATTTTTCCCAGCATCATTTGTTCCAGAGACTATTATTTTTCCATTGCCATATACGTAGCATTCTTGTAAAAAATCAATAAGTGGCGGTTGTGGGAATATGGCAGAGTAAGAAGCTCCAGGAATCAGTCCCTCCCCCAGAACAGCTATTAAACAGGCAGGGACTGTCTGGGTCACCTGTTTTGAAGAGTCCAGTAGATCACTGTACAACACCAGGGAAGAGGCTGGTAAATGATGTAAACACCAGTAAATTGCTTTCTCCGTGACTGTCGCCCATTCCCCACTCTCGCATCAGGCAGCGGAGGGGTCCAGCCCCTGGTGCAGCTGCTTTCTGCTGCCAGAGATAAAAGTCCAATTCTTCAAGATATGGGGTGGGGTGTGGGGGTCTGATCGCTGATCACTGCTTTTGAGTAGCTACTTCAGTTCACTGCGGACCCGATTATGAGTACAACTACTGGAGTCAAGTTGGTATCAAATTAAATATATTTAGGATGTTAGATTTTAACCCCATGGTAGCAACAAGGAGAATATGTGAAAGTATTGCCTTACATGAATGAGAAGGGACTCAGTATGGTGCAACACAAAAAAATCAAATAAATATGAAAGTAGGCATTAACAGAAGAATTGAGGGACAAAAAGGCATGACTTACTAAGATTAAATAGCAAAATGGCAGAAGAATGTCCTGTGTTAGCATTAATGGCTTTAAATATAAAAGGGTTAAACTTTCCAGTCAAAAGGCAGAGATTGGCAGAATGGCTAAAAAAAAGGCATGGCCAACGATAGACTGTCTATAGGAGATTCACTTTAAATTCAAAGACATAAGTAGGTTGACAGTGAAAGGGTGGAAGAAAATACAGCATGCAGGTAGTAACCCAAGGAAATCTGGGTAGCTACACTAATGTCAAATAAAATAGAGTTTAAATAAAAAATAATTTTGAGAGACAAAGACAGTCATTATATACTGACAAAGGGGTCAATTCAACAAGAAGATGCAATAATTACCAACATACATGCACCTAACAGCAGAGCCCCAAAATATATGAAGCAAATACCGACAGATTTGAAGG
>JAQZBX010107814.1:0-10617 GCA_029593785.1 Cabassous unicinctus
CTTCCAAAAGAAAGAACTCTGAAACTAGAGAGGGTAAAAGCAAGATTGGATCAGGGAAGCCTAACTGAGATCAGGGATTTTTCTGACCTCAGTGTATGTATTTTACTCCATGAGAAGAAAGTAGCATAAACTTTTTAACCTCTTGACCATTGGCGGGAAGAAGTAAGCACATGTTTGGCATAGTTCATTATTTGGAAATAATTTAAAATTTAATGATATGTAATTTGGAGTGATAATTTTAACACATATAAAGGTATTTTAAATGTCATTAAAATATGCTCTGGGGAGCGGATGTAGTTCAAGTGGTTGAGCGCCTGCTACCCATGTGTGAGGTTCTGGGTTTGATCCCTAGTACCACCTAATAAGAAACAAATGAAAAAACCCAACTCATTGGGGAGCAGATGTAGCTCAGTGGTTGGGCACCTGCTTCCCATGTATGAAGTCCTGGGTTCAATCCGCAGTACCTCCTAAGAAAAAAAAAAATTATATATATATACACACACATACACATATACGCACATGCATGCTTTGGCCTTATATTTTTGAAATAATATCTTCACAATAAAACATCTGTGAACAAACTACAATATAAGTAGATAAAATAAAAGTTTGCATATCAAATCATATCTCCTTGTCTAGATTTTTTCTTATAACTAGAGATTTCCTACAGAGATTGTTTTGGTTCCTGTTATAGTAAATATTTTTGTAATAATATGTCACACTGGACACTAAGAAAACTTTAGTATATTATGATATTTTATACTCATAACTCTGAGGCAGAATAGAGAAGTTGTATATTGTTGTTATTATTTTATACTTTTGGAAAGTGAAGCCTTGTTAAATTGCTTACCTAATTAGTAAAAGTTTTTCCATCAGAGCACATACCTTTCTCATTTTATCGTCCTCAAAAAAGTGAATTAAATTTTATGATTTCCACATATTTGGAAGCCTAGTGTATTAAAATACACGTTTTTAATTCCCTTTCTTAGAATCTTGTCACTGATTTTCCTTTTTATTAGTGAAAGTGTGAACTTACAAAACAATCATGCACAATGTATAGAATTCCCATACAACACTCCTCCACCAATACATTACATTGTTGTGGAACATTTGTTACAGATTATTGTCACTGATTTTTGTGGAACTTGATTTTTAATTAGCAACTTATGGTTTTACTATTACTCTAGAAAATTTAAAGTATTCAATAGCTAGAAGAGCCACTTGGAGATTTTTTTATTTTTTGTCATAGAGAACTCAAAATGGGAACAGTTCTAATTTATACTCTTAAAAAAAAAAAAAAAAATCAAAGGTATGAGTATTTACCTTTAAGGGTACTAACTCTGTTACCAACAGATACATATAGCAGAATTATAGCTAAATTAATAGAGTGAGGCCTAGATTCTGTGAAACTCAAAACTTCTGTTGGATTACTGCCTGCTCCAGCTTATACTATGTATGTAATAAGATACTATAGGGAAATTGACCCATAGTATTATAGATATAAACTCAGGTTTTCATCAGCATAGCACTTAATTTTCCGTATGACACATGGGATTCGAGAATTAATAAACCTAACTGGAGAGATCTTAAATAGTAGCTTTCATAGGCAGCTTTCAGTTTGTTCTCAACATTAACAAAGAAGATAATTCCTTTTCTGTAATGAGGTTCATATTAGAAAAAAAAATTTATTTTCACTTAGCTTATTTCATTTTTCATACAGATAATGAAATATTGCCATTAATTTTTCCTTTGAAATGTATAAAATGTTCCAGATATTTTAAATTAAGATATAAGTATTTTCTAATGCTAGGTAATGTTGTTTATAAATTTAAATCTTAATTTTCAGATTTTTTTTCTATGTTAAAAGCTGTGAAATAGAATTAGGTGCATTCTGATTTTTAAATAATTGAAAGCTGTGATTAATGATGCAAGTTAATAGATATTTTCATTAAGGTATTTCATCACTATTGAGTTCCTGATCTTTTATATCTTCCAGAGACTGGGAGTGATTTTTCCATGTTTGAAGCTTTGCGGGATACTATTTATTCTGAAGTAGCAACTTTAATTTCACAAAATGAATCTCGTCCACATTTTCTTATCGAACTCTTCCATGAGCTTCAGCTACTTAATACAGACTACTTGAGGCAGAGGGCCTTGTATGCCCTGCAGGTATCTGGTACCTTTCCACTGTTTCCTCCTGTGTGCTGCCTGCCTACTTCTTAGACCACAGCATGCCCTTTCTCCATACGTCCTTTGATATTTCTGTGTGCTTTTTTGCCATTTTGTTTAAAATTCGTTGTATAGCTTAAGCAGCTTTTAGGTAAAGTTTTTTCCTGAACCATTCTTCAGAGTTTTGTCTTTACTGTTACCCTGTGAAGTGAGGAGTATGACATTGGCTCTCCATCTGCTTCTGCTTTGAAGTGTATGACATAAATTTGTGATTAAACAATTATGTTTTAAATAAATGACTATCTTATTTCCTTATTTAGGACATAGTATCCAGGCATATTTCTGAGAGCCATGAAAAAGAAGGGGAAAATGTAAAGTCAGTGAATTCTGGTACTTGGATAGCATCAAACTCAGAACTTACTCCAAGTGAAAGCCTTGCTACTACTGATGATGTAAGCTGATAAATTAGTGAAATGTAGGCATGATTTCAGTATGCAGTAAACAAAAGTTAAATGGTCTGATGTCAAATTGTGAGCACATCTGATCTGTTTTGGTTTTTGGCTTTTTAAAAAAACTCCAGAAGGGTGTAGTTCATTACTTTACTTTGAGGTGAGATATAAAACTCAATCAAAATATGGCAACAAACACCAAAAATTATGTATAAGTCATAGATTATGTGGTCTAAAATAACCACATTTATATCCCCATTGCCCAAGATAGGAACTGTCTCATAACAGACATTTAATAATTATTTGTTGTGTTCATTGGGGACATTTAGTAAACGAGACAGTAATCAAATCATGGTAAGGCTCCTTGAATAAATAAATACAAGATAAATTGAGTCTTTGGGTATAAGAGAAACCTATATAAAATAGTCATCCAGGAGGGTAAAAAGTTATTTAATATACTTCAACTGATGAAGCTAATTTCGAATACAGTATAAAGGATCTAGAGATGCATAAAAGTAGTCAGGAAAACGGTGTGATTCATCAAGCTGCGTCTTCCTTCAGTTCAGCCAGGCATTACGTTTTACTCACCTTTATGGTCTCAGCTCCCCTTAGCGCCCAGTATTTAGTTGGTTGGATGAATAAATGACGAAATTACTGGGATACGTAGGATATAACATTCTAGATATTTAGAAGTCACTGTATTTAAAAGACCCAGGGGCAAGGTGTGTGAGACTGCGGTTTTAGTGCGGAAGTTTATATGTGGTCCTGAGACAGAAAATGTATTCATTTTTTAATGCCACCTCTAGCACCTAGAGAATCCAGATAATAGATCCATGGTAAAGAATGCCATAATTGATTAACAAGTATCTGCTACAAGTGGAGAGTTGGAAGATTTGTGACAGTGTGTCTGCCCACTGTTGAATGTTAATGCAAGTGTTTTCTGAATAGATAGCTTCTTTAATATGCTTCTTACTTTACTGATTCTTTTTTTAAATCATACTTGTATCATTTTGTCTCTTCAGCCATAGTAATTTCCTTTCAACTAAAGAGGACTTGCCCTAATTTTTTTGCTATCTTTAACGTCTACTCATGTCAAAAACATTTCTGCCCCAAGTTATCTTTCTTGCTTAGAACCTTTCTCTACCGGTTTCCAACTCCTATACTCTGAACATAAATCTGTCTAAAAATTACATGATTTTAGTTGATTTTACAATATTGGATATAAATTAATCAGTAATTCGCTACTTTTGATTAATTGTTATTAAAACTAATTGAAAATTGTACCCTCACTTTTATGGAAAATGAAAAGTGGTCCAGGTATATACATAAAAATAGGAGCTATATTGAAGTGTCCAGTGCATTGAACTCTCACTGAGAGAGAGAAAAGTCTTTGCTCTTAGAAATGTTCTTCAGTAATTTTATATTTTTAACCCCAGTGCCTCCCCTTTTATCCATATTTTAGACATGCAGCATTATTTCTACTTATTTTAAAAGATTTGAGCATATTGGTTTTTTAACATTAATGGAAGGTTTGGAAAATTTAGCTACATTTAAGATGATGTTAACTTGAGAAGTTTTTAAAATTGAATAAATTTTAAAGATGCTGAACTATCTGATAAGTAGGGACTTGGCATAAATAACTTTTAAATAACTAAATTGGTTGTTTTTTTTTAAGGAGGTACCAGGGATTGAACCCAGGACCTCATTTGTAAGACAACTCAGTAAAAAATGGGCAGAAGAGATTTAAACAGGCACTTCATAGAAGAAGATATACAAATGGCCAGTAAACAAATGAAAAAATGTTCAGTAGCATTTAGTCATCAGGGAAATAAAAATTAAAACAGCATGGGGGCATGGGCTGCCGTGCGGGAGCCATGACGGCCTTTGGGGCAGCGGCAGCAAGGGCCACAGCTCTGGGCTTGGGCGCCCTGGCCATCCTGGCAGCCGTGACGGGAACCGCCACTGCCTCAGACCCATGGGGTCTCTGGGATGGCTGAGGGGCGCCACCACAGTCCTGGTGCCACCTGCTGGGCGCTGATCCAGCCTTGGTGAGCGAGCTGTCCCGGGCCATGCACAGCAATATCATGTGCACTGTGCACGACTGCAGCAAGATCCTGCCCAGCAGCCCTGCTTTCAACATGCACCTGGTCAAGAGCCACTACCTTCAACAAGAAAAGATTTGAAAATTGCTGCATTCTACTGTTGTCCAATTGAAGGATGCCCTAGAGGCCCTGACGTACCATTTTCTCAATTCTCTCTTGTAAAAGAGCACTTTATGAAAATGCATGTGAAAAGCATAAATGTAACAAGTGCAGCAATTCACATGGTACCAAATGTGACTGGAAAAGACATGGGAGCACTGTGGCAAGACCTTGCAGTGCATGTGTGGCTATCCTGATGCAAGCAGAACTGCCATGCAGACTCACATCTACCCACTGGCCATGAGATCCCTGCTGAGCACAGGGATCCACCTAGTAAGGAAAGGAAAATGGAGAAACCCGTGAACAGCCAGAAGTTGTCAAAAAAATGCCATGGAATCATTGATAAACCAACCCCTAGACACTCAAGAAGTAGGAACTTCAGAAATATAGCTAGTAGCTTCCTTTGAAGATTCTTGCAGCTCTAATGCCAGGAAACAGACTCTTACAGCAGCTCCAAGGTATCCTCAGAAGTTGCTTTTACAAACGAAGTGGCTTTGGTTAAACTGCCTGTCATGCAGTTTTATGCCTGTCTTTGTGTCTACAGCGGACTCTTCGGCCCAGCCTGTGGTTGTCGGTGTCGATCATCAGGGCTCAGCCACAGGCACCATCCACTTACTTCCCTTGTCCATAGGAACCCTGATCCTCGGCCTAGATGCAGAGGCTTGTGCTCTTCAGGAGAGCCTACCTCTCTCAAAGATTGTGAATCCCTTTGCTGATGAGCAATTAGTGCAGGTATTCAGGTGAGCTTGGGTAAAAGGCCATCTACTGCTTGACAACATCTAGGGAACATGTATCAGAAGAGCAGCATTTCTTCAGTCAATGTGCAGGCAGAGCTTCTTATGCCTCACAGAGCTTTATGCCTTCTGCACAGTGGGCTGCCCCAGATTTCTGTGTCATCTCGTTCTCAAACTGACTTGACGTTTGGTTCTTAAGTTTCGCTTCCCATTAGTGTTCACACTCAAACATTGTTGCCTAGTTCTAAAGTAACTTTACTGGTAGCTGCTCAGACTGATGCTTTTTTAGATGCTTGTTTCTAGTCAGGTGGGATCTCCAGAGAAACTCAAATCATCGGAGTGCAAAGTTCCACAAATGGACTAAGTGGTGATAATTGGAGACATTTTTGAGAATGTCCATTCATCTTACATGGTTTCTACAGACAATATAAGCAACAGTTTGGTAGCAGAGGCTGTAACTCATGGTTTGTTACCTCAGAACAACACTAAGACATTAAGCCAAGATATTGAGAAATCTGGACCAATTATAAACTTCAGTGAACAGAATAGTATGCTTCCTTCACAAAACATGACAAAATAAGACCCAAACCATAGATTTATTAAACAATTTAGAAAACGTCAAGCAGCCAGCCAGGTCAGACATTGGATAATCGCAGTCTTCTGTCTGACACGAGTACTGGACCAAACACAGAGCTCCCACCTGGCCCAACCCAGAATCCCAGAATATCGAGAATAAAACCCAGAACCTTGTACATGTGAAGCAGGTACTCAACCACTGAACTACATCCGTTCCCCTAACTTTTGATAGTGAAGAGTTCTTTTCTGCCTCCGATATCCAAACTCAAATGGAAGAGAGTGAACTTAGCAACACGAACACTGAGCCAGTCTTGGAATCCCTGAATATAGAAAACCAAACTGACTTTTTACTTGCAGACACCTCAGTCCTACAGTTGTCGGGGAAATGCTAACTTCTTAGGCCTTGAAATGTTTGACACACAGACACAGACAGACTTAAAACTTCTTTTTAGACAGTAGCCCTCATCTTCCTGTGGGCAGTATCCTGAAACACCCAGCTTTTCCATAAGCTTTGATTCCTCTGACACAGTAATGCAAACAGAAGGGGTTTCCACTGCTAATAGCCTACCTGCTCTAGAAAGCAGAGTTCAGTTGAACAGTACAGAAACACAGACCATGAATTCTGGTTTTGAAACCCCAGGAAGTTTGGTTTTCACTAGCAGTGAAACTCAGACAGGAGTGGAAAACTTCCTTCTAGCCAATTTGGCCTGGAACACGTTGGAGTCTCAGTTCAGTTCTGTGGAAACCCAGACATGTGCAGAGCTACACAGTCTCCAACTTCTAAAAGTCAGGCCTGCATGTGGGATGGTATTTACAGTTTTCCTCTAGATTTAAAAAATGGGAACCAGGACAATAGGATTAACTCTTGAATCTAGTTGATTATGTAGATGCTTAGATTCTTTGAGGTTCTTTGCCCTTTGTACTTGTAAACATGAAATTTGTGTGTAAATGTGAGTGTATTATTATAAAGTGTATGATGTTGCTCTTAAAAAAATCCCATGATGGGGAGTTCCAGGATAATGGTGGCAGAATAGGCAGGCAGGACTCAACTCTCTCACAAAAATAATGGAGAAAGGGCCAAAAGCTGTCCAAGGGACCTACTTTGGGGGTCAGCAGACCAGGACAGTGCTGCACAAGCCCCAGGAGGGCAAAGGACAGAGAGAAGACGACCCCAAAACAACAAACGTGAGTTACCAAGCCCCGCATTGGCTGGGAAGGGCTCCCATCCCCCAGTGTCAAATGTGTGCAGCCTGGATAAAACCACTGGCTCCTGCAGCCGGCTAAGAGGGAAACAGACATCATCCTCCCTTGGAAGAGAAGTGGGTCCGGTGGAGGGCGGAGTGTGGTTTCTTCTCAGTGAATTTGGCCAGCAAAGCCTACCTTGAATCTCAGATCTGGTCAAACCAGAAACAGTGTGGCAGTTTGGTATTGTTTATGAATTCCAAAAATATGTATTGGATTACGTTTGTAAACTGGTCTGTTTCTCTGGGCATATTAGATTGTATTAGATTCAAGGTTACACTTTTACTTGATTAAATTAATGATTAAGGCTTTGATTCAGCGACATCAGTAGGACGTTGAGTCACCGTCCCCTTGGTGGACAGGGACTCGCAGAGAAAAGGACATGGTGCAGAGAGTTGGAGTTTTGATGCTGGAGCCCCAGGAAGTAAATATACAGAGAAGCAGATACATGAGGAAAGAGAGAAGGCAGAGGCCCTAGGAAGAGAATGAGGCTGATAGTCTACAGCTGTCCTTGTGAGGAGATTAGAGCAGCTGAGCCAGGCGAGAAACAAGCCCTGGGGAGAAGAGAAGCCTTTTATCAGCCTACAGCTGAGAACAGAAGGAGCTGGGACCAAAGCCTAGTGGTTGAACGCCTGCTTCCCACGTATGATGTCCTGGGTTCAATCCCCAGTACCTCCTAAAAAAAAATGTGTGTGTGTGTGTATAGACTGATAGAATGGATTAACAAATAATGGGCCATCTATATGCTGTCTACAAGAGACTCATCTCAGACATAAGGACACAACCAGGTTGAAAGTGAAATGTTGGAAAAAGATATTCCACACAAATAGTAACCCAAAAAGATACTAATATCGGACAACATAGATTTTTAAATGCAAAACTATTATAAGAGTTTAAGAAGGTCATTATATATTAATAAAGGGGACAATTTGCCAAGAAGAAATAACTATAATAAATATTTATGCACCTAACCTTGGTGTCTCAAGGTACATGAGGCACACACTGGCAAAACTGAAGGAAGAAACAGACATTTCTACAAAAATGGAGATTTCAATACCCTACTCTCAGCATTGGGTAGAATATCTGGACAGAGGAATAATATAAGTGAACATGACCTAACAGACATTTATAGCGCAAACGAAGTGGCTTTGGTTAAACCCACCCAAAACTGCAGTATATACATTATTTTCAAGCACTCATGGCTCCTTCTCCAGGAATAGACCTTATGTTGGGTTACAAGACAGGTCTCAATAAATTTAAAAAGATTGAAATTATATAAAGCACTTTCTCTGATCATAAAGAATGAAGCTGGAAAGAGGAAAAGTTCATAAATATATGGAGATTAAACAGCACACTCTTAAATCAGTGGGTTAAGGAAGAAATTACAAGCGAATTCAGTAAATATCTTGAGGCAAATGAAAAAAACAGCATATCAAAACCTATGGGAGACCACAAAGTCAGTGCTGAGAGAGAAATTTATAGCCCACAATGCTTGCATTAAAAAAGAAGGAAGAGCTAAAGTTGAAGATCTAACTGCACACCTGGAGAAACTAGAAAAAGAACAGCAAACTATTCCCAAACCAAGCTGAAGCAAAGAACTAAAGATCAGAGCAGAAATGAATGAAACTGAGAACAACAAAAAATAGAATCAACAAAACCAAAACTTGTTTTTTTTTAGATCAACAAGATCAACAAACCCTTCGCTAGACTGACAAAACAAAAAAGAGAGAAGATGCAAATAAATAAAATTGGAAATGAGAGGGGAGACATTACCACTGACCCCACAGAAATAAGCGAGATCGTAAGAGTTTACTATGAACACCTGGACTCCAAAAAGCTAGTCAATGTAGATGACATGGACAAATTCCTAAAAACACAAACCACCTGCAATGATCTAGAAGAAATAGAAGACCTCAGCAAACGTATCACAAGTAAAGAGATTGAAACAGTCATCAAAAGCCTGCCAAAGATGAAAATCCCAGGACCAGATGGCTTCACAGGTGAATTCTACCAATCATTCAAAGACGATCTAACACCAATCTTGCTCAAGCTTTTCCAAAAAATTGAACAGGAAAGAACACTACCAAAAATTCTTTGAAGCCAACATCATCCTAATTCTAAAACCAGATAGATAACTACCAAAAAAAAAAATACAGACAAATATCTCTAATGAATATAGATGCAAAAATCCTCAACTGATGTAAACCAAATCCAAAAACACATTACAAGAATTATACACCACGATCAACTGGGTTTTATCCCAGGTATGCAAGGATGGTTCAAAGTAAGAAAATCAATTAAGGTACTAAACCACATTAATAAATTGAAGAAGAAAAATCACACGATCCTTTTGAATGATGCAGAAAATGTGTTTAACAAAATACAGCATTCTTTCTTGATAAAAGCACTCCAAAAGATAGGAATTTTATGTGGTAAAGTGCATATACATAAAACCTGCAGCTAGCATTGTGTTCATTGGTAAAAGACTGAAAGCTTTCTTGCTGAGATCAGGAACAAGACAAGGATGCCCACTGTCAGACCACTGTTATTCAGTATTGTGCTAGAAGTTCTAGCTAGAGCAATTAGGCTAGATAAAGAAATAAAAGGCACCGATATAGGAAAGGAAGAAGTAAAACATTTGCTGTTTGCTGATGATATGATCCTATATCTAGAATCTCCTGAAAATTTCACAATAAAGCTGCTACAATTAATAGACGAGTTCAGCAGAGTGGTGAGATACAAGATTACTATGCAAAAATCAGTATCATCTTTATGCACTACTAATGAGCAATCTGAGGAGGAAATCAGGAAAAAAATTTCCATTTATAACAGTGACTAGAAAATCAAATATTTAGGAATAAACTTAAGGACATAAAAGACCTTCATTCTAAGAACTACATAATACTGCTAAAAGAAACCAAAGAAGAATTAAATAAATGGAAGGACATTCCATGTTCATAGACTGGACGATTAAATATCATTAACATGTCAATTATACCTAGACTGATTTACATATTCAACACAATCGCAATAAAAAGCCCAACAGCCTTTTTTTGCAGAAATGGAAAAGCCAATTATTGACTTTATTTGGAAGGGTAAGGGGCCCCAAATAGCCAAAAAAATATCTTTAAAAAGAATGAAATTGGAAGACTCTTACTTCCTGACTTTAAAGCATATTACTTAGCTACAGTGGTTAAAAAACAACAACAACAAAAAAAACATGGTAACTGGCATAAAAATAGACAT
>JAQZBX010107815.1:0-10614 GCA_029593785.1 Cabassous unicinctus
ATGGGGAAACACGTGGGAGGAAGAGAAATGAAGTATATGGAAATCTCCCATAATTTCCGTGTAACATTTATGTAATCTAAAGCTTCTTTTAAAATAATAATAAAAAGTTCAGTGTTTTAAATAAATAGGTGCATTAATAGATAGTAAATAGATGTCTGCACACAGTCCCAGAGCTATGTTGGCACCCAAAGACTTAAAACTAGAGCTAAGAGTACTGAAAAATTGTTTATCAGTTATATCAGGAGAAGTGAACATCAGACAAGCAGTTTCCAAAATCAGTTCATCAAGGAAGCCAGTCATATTTAAAGCAGGAAGTCTCCTGGAGTCTCACAGACCAAGATTGCAAGTCCTCCATGGCTGGGCTTGCAGGTCTTCCTGCTTGGAGAAGTGGATCTTGAAGGCCTCTGCCAGGTAGGGAGAAATATGACAATGGCTATAGACAATGAAAGCTATCTGGGCGCTATTTATCCTGATTGTGACCCTTACCTGTCTTTGACTTGATTCCTAGCTGATTTTCCCACTGTATCTACAGAGGGGAGCAGGGAATAAATTTCAAGAAGGAAGTTATTAAATTTATATTATGTTCTAAAGGAGGAGATGGTGAAATCAATTCTTAGGGCAAACTTGGGGAATTAATAGGGATTTCTCATTTTACACCTATTCTCTGTTTGCTTTGAGATTAGGTAACCAAACTCTCTCTAAACTTGAGAGTGCTGAGAAAAATGTCAAAATTTGTCACGTAGTCTACAGGCTTTGTGTGGGTGTTGGGATGATATGAAGGATAATGACATCATTGTGAAAAGAGATATCAGCCAGGTCAGCTGGATTCTGATTAGTCTTTATTTCCTCCATGCTTAGCATAATACCTGGAAACTAGTAGGTGGTCCTTATATGTTGTCCTACTTGATTGCAATTTATTTCCTGGTTTTTATGAAAATAAGAGCAGTTGAAGTTGGAGCTTGAGTCTCCTCTTTCATGTGTCTATTGTTCTGATCCAGGGATCTCTGTGCTGCTGCTCTTGCCATTGGGAACTGCAGCCCAGAAGCTTACAGATGAGTTTGTGCAGCAAACCCCATTAGCCACTTAAACTGGGGAGTGAATCCTGGGTGCAGAAAGAGGTGGGGACAGGGGGCTGATTCTGGCACTGAGGCTCAGGGAAACCCTTCTTCTGGGGATATGATAAACTGTCCTTTCCAAACCAAACACCCAGCGAGTTCCCTGAAATTCTGACAGTAGCCACACCCTTCCCACTCTACTCTCTGGTCCCCAGGGGACAGTGGGAATCCTCCAATCCATGGGTCTTCCCCACAGCGCCCTGTGCCCCGTGGTGCTCCGAGCATTCCACCTGTGTCAACGCCAATGCCTGTCGCTGCCACCAGGGATTCGCATCCCTGTCTGAGGAGATCAGCAGCAGCCCTGAAGATCCCTGGGAAGGTACAGATACCCAGTAGTGGTGGGGGTGGGGAGGGGCACAGCAGAGATGTCGGGGAACCCCGTGTCCTTGACTCTGGAGCACAGTAAAGATTTTGGGATAAGAAAGAGAAGACAGGGTGGGGAAGTGTGCAGTCAGGTTTTCATGATTAACATGTATTGTGTTCAGAGCTCATAGTCCCCAAAACAAAAAAAATATCATTTTTAGTAACTTTATTATTTTTCTTGTGCAATCAAAAGAGGACAAATAATGTAAACACAACAAAAAAAGAAATTCCTAGGAGTTGTAGGCTCAGGACGCTACCATCAGCTGGAGCACCTCTGCAGTTACTACCAGTAAAGAATTCCCTCCCATGATATTCTCTTCCCACAGCAAAAGAAAACTTCTGTGGTCTATTCTGGTGATTTTTTGTTCCACTGGTGGTTTCCTCCTTCGATAATAATTAAATGCAAAATATCCTCATTCTGGAATCTCCAGGAGATGAAACACATATGTAACCACGTTTGGGATGATGTCTCTCAGAGCTATGTGTGTGCTTCCAAATATTCTGAGAAGGGTGATCTGGAAGCGAGGGGAAATGAGAACGGTGTCATTGGGGAAAGACACTAGGAGATGATATCCAGGACCTTCTCATCCAATACTCTTACTCTAGCATTTGCTTCTCTTGGAAACTCAGCTCTTGGCAGTGGAGGAAGGAATCATTGCTCCTCTGTGTGACATAAACTCACTTTGACACTGGCTACGTTATTATGGTGCATTATATGAAGGAAATCCTGTGTTGCTGTTTTCTACTGTGTCTTAGTTTCAGTGATGTTCCCTGGACCTGAGGGTGTATATTCTCACTCCCCCACTCTGGGCAGTTAATCTTGAATTGATAGTGTTCATCTTTTCTAAATTTCTCATGGTAGGGTCCCAAAATCATTATTCTATTTAAACAACATAATACAATAGAACAGAACAGAGCTCACTCAAAATGAGTCTTTTCCTCCTTCTGTATAACATCTATTTCATGGTTTACAGGCAGCAATCAAGTCTCCTACTTCTCCAGGAAAACTACTAGTATTTCCCTCTGTAACCTAGTCTTTATCCCTCACTCAAATTATGGAAGTTTCCTTAGCTGAAATCTATATTTTAGGGTCTGTCTTCAACTTTTACCTTAAAAAAAAACCCTAAATTGCACTTAAGTTTCACTGATTGCCGACAAAGTGATTTTTTTTTTCTTGGAGACATTTATAGTTTCTTCAAGAGTAAATTTAGTTTTCCATCACAACAAATTTCTACACTCACTTTAGAGTGAATCAATATTGTTTCCATAGATTGTAGGGTCCTGGAAAAAGAGTAAAATACTACTGATGAAACCAGAAATACTTTTTTTTCTTTAAAAGAAAAATAGAAGACACAGTAATGGGGAAGGAAGTAAAGACCTATGTAAGGACATAAGCTCTAGGAGGACATAGCAGAGTAGAAAAGCTCTCCATCACTCACTCATGACATGTGCTTAAAAAAATCTTAGCATATGAATCAATGCATTGGAAATGTATTTAGAAAGGCAGCAGGGAAGGTTCTTAGGGAATTTTGAAAGAAATGCAATCACCCACTCTCCTTATTTACATTCAAAATGTAAGTTTCACATCCACCATCCAGTCTACACCATACCAGCTGTGAGGTCGGGGTGGTGCATGGCTCTCTGCAGCCCTTTCTACCTCTTTCTGGCTTGTGTTCCTGTCCTCCAGAGGATGGGGAACTGCAGTTGTGGTGCCTATTTAACCAATTCTTATAGGCATGAGCCTCCTACTACCTGATTGCAGAAAGGAGGCATATTACTGGAGCCAATAATTTTAGTGGCTTCTTCTTGATGATACTGTGTTCCTGATGGTAACAGAAGTATCAACTTTCTTAGTGTATCTGTTTTTCACTGTTTTCTATACTTCCAATTCCTAGAAACACATCAATCTATCTTCTTCAATAAGATCAGTATGCATGCTTAAGTTATTTCTCAAAATTCTTTTTCAATCAAATATATTTTTTTATTTTAATGGACGATTTATATTACATAAATTTTACATAAAAAAATATAGAGGATCCTCATATGCTCTACCCCTCACCCTCCCATAGTTTCCCACATCAACATCTTTCATTAGTGTGATACATTTGTTACAACTGATGAACACGCATTGAAGCACTGCTACTAAACATGGACTTTTATTTAGATATTAGTTTACACTGTCAGGCACAATTTTATATTTACAACATATATAATGGCCTGTATCTGTCAATGAAATTTCATGTGGGACAATTCCAATGTCCCTAAAATGCCCCCATATTACAGCAATTCTCTCTTTCCTACCCCTGAGAACCTCTGGTGGTCACTGCCTTTATAGCAATAATAAAAGTTCTTCCACTGTTATAAGAATAATTAGTGTGTAATAGAATAATAATAAGTCTACTTTAGTCCATTGTTAATTCCCCAAAATGAACAATGTCCTAATGTCAAAATTATTAAAAAGTTTTATTTGGAAAAATATTTCTGCTTGTAAAGAAGCCATACATATAAATTATTTTGTACAAGAACTGATTGCACAAGCACAGTCTTGCAGGATATGAATCTGGGAATTGATAAATCAAATTTTTGGGAGTGAGAATACCAATGACACTATTTCCACTGGATCAATGTACACAATTGTGTATATATACCTTGGAAAAATTATCCAGAATATATTTCTTGCATTAATCTCTAAAGACATGGCCTAGGTAATGGTTTGACACACTGACTGGTTTAAGTGATAAATGATTTGCTGGGAAACATAATTCAAGGAATGTGGAGTGAGGTACGGCTCTTCCTTGCACAGGAGACACTTCCAAAAGGAAATGACAAGCTTAGGATTTTTAATTCTCTGATTATTATGCAACCAAATCAGAGAAATTTTATACGACTAAATGAGTGAAATAGCTTTCCAAGAAAATTGCCGCTCTGACGTGTATGATATCAGATTCTGAATCTGTGTCTTAATAAATTACAAAATGAAAATGAATTCACAGCTTTCCCAAAGACTGAGAAGTGAATGCAAATACATAAGCAATTATTTTCTTAAATGACCAATAGCTCAGAGAAATCACTAATTCCAAAATGCCACTCTGGTTTGCTGTCTGTAGTGATGGCCCAGGAATCAGGTGATGAATGAAACATTCACCTTACTCTACCTCACAAAGTACACAGTAGGTCTACATAAACACCTGAAATTCTGGCCTACTATCTGGCTTTAATTGTTTAAAAAGATATCGTAGGAAATGGGAAAAACACCACATTGGGATTACGGTTGGTAAATGTGAACTATTATTGTAGGAAGTGCTGAGAGAAATTACCTGAAAATGTCCTTAACTTTGAAAATAATATTTAAGAGACAACCTTACCTCACTGGAAGAATCACAGGAATTATTGATACCATCAAAGTTTGAAGAATCAGGGATTGTGCTGTTGATTACAACCTCACTCAATTTATGGTTGAAAATGTGCAGGAAAAAAGTAGCATATCAGAGATAGAATGTGGATAAATGTAAACCAGTCAGACAATGTCTCCAGTTCAGGAAGTGACTTCTTTCTGGGGCAAATGAACAAAAACCTGGCAACTGGTACACAGCCTTTGCTATGAGTGATTGTTTTTTAACCAAAATCATGTAAATCAAACACTTGGTTTCATCTGGCAGTGACTGCAGTATACCTTCCTCAGTCCAGAGCTTGCTATAATTGTATATATGCAGAATCACCTGTATTAAATATTTTACTGCTGGAAATCCAGGCAGCAGTTTATGCTTTCAATAGTGACTCCAGGGAATACAATAAGAGAGATCATATGATGTAAAATAATACAGAAGAAACAGGTGTCCTTGATATACAAAAATTAAAAAAATGAAATTTATTATTTGGCAAATTACAAATTAACTTTCTATACACTTATAAAGAATCTAGATTTAGATGTCCCAGTGTTTGACTTCTGTCAATCAGGAGTACTTTTCTAAACATGAGACAAATGATCCTTTTATAGAGAGAAAGTCTCTCAGTTTTTTTAAGGCCTGCTTTATGTCCTTGTTTCTAAGACTGTAGATAAAGGGGTTCAGCATGGGAGTGACCACCATGTACATCACTGAGGCTATTGCGCTAGCCCTTGAGTTTTGGGTAGCAGCAGAGCTAAGATACACTCCGAGACCTGTACCATAAAACAAGGTCACTACTGAGAGGTGAGACCCACAAGTAGAAAATGCTTTACACTTGCCCCCAGCTGTTGAAATTCTCAAAATGGAGGATATAATCTTAGAGTAAGACAAAAGGATTCCAGTGAGTGGAATAACATCCAGAAGTCCAGCTACAATATACATAATGAAGTCATTGAGGAATGTGTAAGAACAAGCAAGTTGGAGCACCTGATTAACTTCACAGATAAAGTGGTGGATTTCCAAACTTGTACAAAAAGATAATTGCAAAACCATTAAGCAGTGTAAAAGGGAGTTCAGAACACTCAATAACCAGGATGTCAGCAGCAGGAGGCCACAGACCAAGGGGTTCATGATGACCATGTAGTGCAGGGGGTGGCAGATGGCCACAAAACGGTCATAGGCCATCACACTCAAGAGGCAGTGGTCTAACTGTCCAAAAGGCATGTAAAAATACATCTGAGTGAGGCAGTTTTCAAATGTTATGATTTTGCTTTCTGTCTGGATGTTCAGCATCATCTTTGGTACAGTGGTGGAGGTGAAACAGATATCTGAAAAAGACAGGTTGCAGAGGAAGAAGTACATGGGTTTGTGGAGGTGGGAGTCTGAGATGATGGCCAGGATGATGAGCAGGTTCCCCATGAGGGTGACCAGGTACTTGGACAGGAACAGCCCAAAGAGGAGGGACTGCACTTCTGTATCTTCTGAGAGACCCAGGAGGTAAAATTCTAAAATATGTGTTTGGATTTCTCTTTCCATGTAGATGATGAATTTCCAGGTAAAGATGTCAAAGCAATGCAATTTTATCCACAAGCTTGAATCAGAAAAATATAACAAATGGTATGGTTTGTATTATAAAAACATTGTTAATATTTTTCTTGATTTTATATATATCTAGTGCTGTTATATGAAAAAGTCAGGGAAAACATATGTTCCAGCTTCTCCTTGAAACTTTTGCTGACTGCAAATCCTAGTCCATAATAGGAAACACGTTGTCAAGGCCATATTTTCCATTACAAATTCTCTCAGACTTTATTTTGATCAACAAACTTTATGAGCAGTCTTTTTTGCCCTGTGACAAAATAGTGAAGGAGAAGAGCAAAGTTGTAGGAACCACATTACCTGGTTGCAAAACTACAATAAAATCACAATAATTAAACAGAATCCTATTGATGAAATAGACAAATAAACCCAAAAAATTGGGGACCACTGGTGTTTCACAGAGGATGAGGGCAATTCGATATAGAAAGTATAGTCCTCCCAACAAGTGCAGCTGGAACAATAGGATGCCATCATGCCAAACAAAATAGGAACTTAGGCCCAGATTTTATTCATTTCACAAAAATCAAAATGAATTATATCATTTAAAAGTAAAATGCGTTGTAAAAGTGCTAATCTTAAACATAAAGAAAATCTAGGGGCCCATGTTATGGTAATGAGTTTTTCAATATAGCAACCAAAGCATGATCCATGAGACAGTCAAATTTATAAGTTAGTATTTATTCAAATCTAAAATTTCTGCTCTGTGAAAGACATTGTTAAAGGATTTTTAAAAAATTTAGGTATTTGGAAAAAATATTTACAAAACACATCTGATAAATGATGTATACAAATGTACATATTACTCTTAAAATCACAAAATGAGAAAGAAAATGCTGAGTTTTAAAATGGGCAAAAGGTCTGAAGAGAATCCTATTCTAAGAAGATACACACTTCCCAAATAAGCATACAAAACCAAACTCAAGCTCTCTGGCACCTAGGTATTATTACCAAGTGCCAACTAGAAATACATCTGGAAAAGACCTTGACTAAAGGGGAGAAATATTAAATACAACTAGTTTTTATGACTAAGAGATTTCAAAGTGAGTTGGGGGGTCATTCCAGAGGTTAAGCTCATGCAGGGCTCAGCAGGATCTCATCGACTGCCAAAGTGAGCAGTGAATCAACCAGCAAGGATCCTGATTACTCTATAGACATCTAGACCCTATAATCAGGGCAGAGAATGTCAGGAATTCAGCACCCTGTCAGGGGGCCTTATTTCAGAATTTATGCTCCCCAGTGTAAAAGAGCTAGACTTTTATAGATTCCCAACACATGGCTCTTCGGACTCTTTTATTTGAACCTATAATTAGAACTATACATGTTAAATATATATATCCCTGAGCCAAATTTTTGGTCTCTCCAATTGCTGTTGAGCCCTGAATCTAAGCAGAGTTTCAATACGTACTCTGCAGTTCATTGGATTCACCCAGGAAAAAAAACAAGGAGATGGATAATGCACAACACAAGGAAAAGAGAGTGTCTTCTTGAAGAAATTGCTGACTCTAGGACAGAAATATGCAAGAAGCACTTGGCACACCTTGTAGAACCAAAAAGTAAATAGGTAATAAAACAAACCCCTCAATGATATGGTCATAGTAAAGAGATACAGAATGAAGCTGAAAGAGCTCCCATGGCCAAAAGCGGAACAAATTGAACAAGGAAAGTAGTATTGCATCACAATCCAAACTATGAAAGAAATGTCATGAATCCATCCTGATGCAAAAAAAAATTTAGATTATGTAAATAAGAAGAGACAAATCTCTCAAGCAGAAAAATTCAATAATTTATGTGGTATTGCCCTCTCAAGCCCATAGAGCATAAATCTCACTCCTAAAGACCTCCTCATGACTCTTTCCAAAGGTGATCTGAGGAAAGGCAGAGAAATGAGGAACTTTAATCTGAAGGACCTCAAAACATTGTTGATCAAGATAAACGTCAACAATGATCAGTCACGTTGCTAGGATATACCCTGCATATGATGTGATGAAATGACACTTTATCTCTGGTGTCTTCCTCCAAAAACCCCTAAGTCCAGTCTAAACAAGAGAAGAACATGAGAAAATTCTAACTGAGGGATACTTTACAATATACCTGATCTCCATTCCTCAAAACTATCCAGATTATCAAAACACAGAGAGTCTGAGAAGCTGTCACTGTCACAAAGCGACTAAGAATTTATGACAAATAAATGTAAGGTGCTATTTTGAATAGCAGATGTTAAGAGCAGGGGAAAGGGAATGAGCGGTTCTTAGAAACTATCTCTCAAATTCTTGCAATTTTTCTGTAAATCAAACCATTTTCTAATATATTAAGTTTATCAAGAATTAAAATTATTAGTGAAATGCAAAATCCTAGGAATATCAAACTCCAACATTCAATCCAGACACAATTACATGCCTTGTACAAGAATATCACCTTGCTGTAAGTCTCTCATTTTTCATCCTTTGAATCAGAATAATGAAACTGATTTCATAGAGCAATTGAAAGAATTAAATAATGACTATAAAATGTCTGACATTGTGCTTAGTATTAATAGCCAATATTTCATACATTATGATTCAACCATACCAGATTTACTCTCCACACCTTCCCCACATCCATTGTGCTATTTCCATTCTTCATTATCAACAGCAATACTCACTTTGACCCAGAGTCAGCTTTCCTCAGGGCAAGTCTTTTCATGATCATCCTCTCCTATATGCCAGCACTGACTCTCCAATTACTCCAAACTAAACACCTCTCTTGAGGGCAAAACACAAGGATCTTTCTTATATGGCTGCTGCCAACCTGGCCAAGCTCATTGCCCCATTTCAAATGTCTGCCCCTCATTTTCATCAGACATTAAGAACTATTTTTAAAACGTCAGTACATTTGTGTTGCTCTCAAGTCATCTTGGAGTGTTTCTAACCCTTTCTCCTCCTGAATTTACTCCAAATCCCCCTTCAAGGCTCAGTACAATTTAAAGCTCCCCTCTGAAGCCTTCACTAACCTCCACACAATGAGTCCATTCTTTTCAATCCACTTCAGAAAGATTTCGGAACTATCTCAGGATATTGGATATACTCATTTCTATGTCTATAACCCCATTTGGATATAATCTCCTTAATACGAGAAGTAAATTCTTACTCATTTCTTTATTCCCAAAATAATATTTAGAGCTCATCATGAAATAATTGATGAGTAAACATTTGTTGAATGTCAGAAAGAAAAAATGAGTGAATGTTGTTAAACAGATGCTTTCAACAATTGTAGAGAAAAAATGAGTGAAACAAGGAAAAATATTGCTGAGAGAGGAAGACCCAAGAGTGAGAGACCAGAGGAGAAAGACTGGAAAAAGAATATATTTTAGTGTATCTGCTACCTATTTCCACTCAGGCTTTTTAAGAAGGCAGGAGTTTATATCTTAAGCTTTCTCTATGGTCATAACCTGTTGATGCCCTTAAAACTACTACCAATTAAAGGAATCCATGGAGCTGAAATACATTTCCCCAGCACCTGTGAAGATTCTGTAACACACCCTGAAATTATCAAGGCAGGTTCCAAGTTGACCAATGAAGATTCTTTCTTGAATGATGGATGGAGTTGAAAGTTCTGCTCCCAGGAAGAAAAGGGAGATGGAACCACTTATGAGGTCTCTAGAAAACAAAATTTGTTTTGTTTTCACCAGAGATTAGTAAAGTAGACTTGATATAGTGAAGGGGAAGCATTTAGAGTTTCAGAGCCATTAGGGATTCCATTCCCATGAGCTGCATTAATGAAGTATTCTCTCGTCTCAATACTCCATGAGATACTTACTTCTCTGGTGGTAAGAAAGGAATGCACAATACAAACTTGGGCCAGCTTTGTCCCTTGAGACAGCTTTGGAGCTCCTTGTTCATCTCTTATCCCTTCAGACACCTACATCCCAGGAGGAGGTCACCTCTCTTTAGGTGGGGGCTCTATTATTGCAGGGTTCCCATAATGAATTCCCTGTTGAGGATTCTGGAGAAAGAATCTGGATACACAAAAATATTTTATGTCTCCATTCTGTCTCCTTTGGAGTTGGCTCTCATAAATGGAGCCACCTTCTCTCAAGAGGATTTCCACTTGTCTCACTGCTTCTTCTTTCTCCCCCAAAGTTAGCAATATCTGTTCAACTCCCACAACCATTT
>JAQZBX010107816.1:0-10613 GCA_029593785.1 Cabassous unicinctus
AGCTTTGCGGTGATGTTGGTTAAGTAAATTAGCCCCTTGGTTTTTCTGTGACTTCATTTTAGAATAGGGTTAATAGAACTATTTTATATGATTGTTGTTGTGTGGATTAAATGGATGAAAACATATAAAGCGCTTAAAACAGTGCCCGGTACATAGTAAGTGCTTCATGAATGTTAGCTGTCATGCTCATGGAGTCTCCTCTCCTCACCTAATTGCTTCAGTTCACTCATTTCCCCTTGTTAATTTACTGTTGAGAAAGTAGGGATTGTTTCTGCTTGTCTCCAGCCACTGCAGACTGAAAATTGATATCTAATAATGCATTTGTTACTATAAAATTCAACTATTACATTTTTTTGGATGACTTAAGTAACTTGATATAGTGATATTATACATGTATTCCCAAAGCAGTGTTTTTTAGTTGTTTATTGTCCAAACAAAATTGTCTATTTTTGTTTCTAGGATATAAGAGCTGTGGAAATTTCAGATATACTGATAAAAATGAAATATATTTTAATTTACTAAAGCTATAATCAAGACAGAAGACATTAATTAAGTAATTACTTAAGGGAATAAAATGTTGCTTTTTAAGTTTGCTAACTCTTCCTGCTGAGGGGTTGCCAGAGTTCTGTCTTTAGCTATAACATGCAAATACATACGTAGTTATAGCCAACTCCGGGTTTTCCTTACTTATCAAAGAAACAGTGGTTCAAAAAATAATGTATTGCAAATGAATTTTATTTCGTTTGGCAGTGCACCACTGATTTGGGGGAATTAATAGATTTATTTTGTGAGTTTGCATGTGTTTTAAACCTAATGCAAAACAAGACTAAAATCAGTCTTTATTTCTTAGCATACTCCTACTCATTATTTGAGAAGCTATTTCAGAATCGTGTTGATAAGAAAGGGTAGTCAATCAGGGGGAGGGATAAGAGGGTGTGTATGTGTGTGTGTGTGTGTGTGCATGGGTGTGTGTATCACACACGAATCCCATAAGACATTGCTTGTTCCTCATTACTTTCCATTCCACTGGTGTTATTGAATTCATCTCGCCCTTTCTTGTTAAAGCATCATGTCCCTAAGGAATATACTAATGTTGAAAGGAAACATTCTTTTTTCCCCTCTGAGTTTGTGAAAGATTGATGATGGAGGCACTTTCCATCTTCTCTCATGCAGTCCTCTCTTTAGATCATTACTAATAATTTGACAACCAAATGCACTCGATAGGTGTAGGTGAAAACATCTACATTACTTTTACCAATGGCAAAATAATTTCTGATTTAGTAGTAGATCCAGAAATGTACACACACACTTCACTAAAATATATTGATTACAATCTAAAAGATACGTAAGTATAAATGACAAACTGAGCTCAAAGAAGGATCTATATTCTAGAAGTCATTTAAATTATCTCCCTTCCTCCAATCAGGCTTCATTAAATCAATACAGATTGATGAGTGTTTATCTCTTTCTTGCAAATTTCTGTGTAGGAAGAGGCTTCATTTAAGGCGTAATCATGATGTATATATGTACATATATGCATAGATGTATATATTATATGCTATTTAAGAAAATTCAAATTAAGTTTTAACTTGGTTCTACCTTGCAATAAATATTTGCTACTTTTTTAGCTTCACACAAGACATCCTCAGTACTGTCCTGTGAAATCAGTTCTGTTATGCCCATTTTTTATAAATATAAAAAAAAAGTGAGGCACAGACTCACCTACATTACACAGAGTGAACCAAATCAAAAAATGTTCTTTTTTGTTTTATTTTCTGCCATGTTTTTAAAGAAAAAGTCTAAATCATTTCTAACAAAGCTATTATGAACAGAGTAAATCCTCAAGTGGCATAATTTTTCCCTCTCACACCTTATCTTTTGCATGAAAAATTTTCTCTAATGTTTCAATAAAAACTGCTTAAAGGCACACACCATTGATACAGTTATGGTAGCCACAGGTTAACTTAGGCCATCATTGGCAGCATTTCACAATAAAATCAGTTTATTTGGAAATCTTTGTGTTTAATTGTTTATTAGGCTTGCTGACTAACATAGATGGATCTAGTAAATTTTCCCAGCTTTGAAATGCCTTGAGAAAACAACTCAGAAACCCTTTGAGAGGTGAGTTCAATAGATGCTGAGGTAGTTCTTTAGTATCCGTTGTCAGTTTAGTTTGGCCATTTTCCAGAACCTAGAATGAGAATGGTCCCTGGTAGCTCTATGGACCTCTTCTTATAAACCACCCATGTCTTACCTTTAACTGGACTCTTCACCCTTCATGTTGCTGCTTTTTATCCCCGCCCCCAGCCCACCTTAACTTTCTTTTCTTCTGGCATAATATTAACACCTTAGGGTCTGAAATGGAATAATTTTATCAAACTCCTTTCTTGTTGGCTGATAAGAAAAACCTTACTTCTATGGCTCATTAAATCTAATTTCTTTAGGCTGTAGTTTATCCTTTGGTGTAAAAGGAGTTTTCCTTAATGTGTCCAACAGATGCTCCTTCCCACTGCCATCTTTTCCGTGCACTGAAAAATGCTCTATTGTAGAGCCTAGCATACATTCTTGAATATACAAACACAGCAATACTTTTTTCATTATTGACTTGCACTGAAATCTGTGCTTCTGCTAAAGAAAACACTCTGCCTTCCCAGTATCAGTCTGTCCCATGTGCTGACACATTTGTGTCTCCTTTAAATGCGTCAGAACCTCCCAGGTTTCCCTCCAACAATATTTTAACAGATAGCACACTGCCAAAAACCAATCAAAGCTTTCCAAATCTTCTCGACAGCATTATTGATGACAGATGGTTTGTCTCCACATTTCACCAGACCATAGGGCAGTATTAGAAATAACACTGCCTCGATACGATTATGCAGTACGACAGCATATGTAATCCCGTTCCACTCTTGACCCCTGCAAGAACATAAACATTTAGCAGAGTTCCAAAATATCGGCAGGGCTATTAATGCACATGCTTTTATGTGTACTGTTTACTTACTGCTCCCCCCAGCTGAAGGAGAATTATTATTTATTTTTCTTTTAATAAGAACCATAAGTGTCATTCTACTATATTTATAATGTCCATTCTCAGAGGTTACCAAAGAAAGGCAGATACTTTTCCATGAGAGAAAATGCTCTGAAAATAGATGTACTCTGGACTTGAAAATGCAATTTCTCAGAAGTGTTTTGCTGTTTCCAGTTAGGACATTTTTTAACCAGAAGTAAAATGATATATTGGTTTTCCTAGACACTGTCTATTCTTTATGAATGTTAATCTTTGGCCTTTAAGCATCCAAAAGACAAATAATATTGTACAAAAAGCTGTTATTGGTGTAGTTGCTTACATAAACATTTAAATTTTGTGGGACAGTTATAAATTTGAATAAGTCTCTTGGGCACCAAAATATGCTATCATGATAATTAGCTTACCATGAATGCTTGGAATGGTTCTCATGTTCCTAGCTTTATAAGTACCCTGTAAAATTATTATCTCCCTAGATTATAAACTCCCTGAGGATGAGAGTTATATCTTCCTTGATCATGTTTGTATTTCCAGTGACATGCATAAGGTTCTTTGCTATGATAGGTGCTGTATAGTATATATGATGACTATTTAGATGATTGGATAGATTAATGAATGCAAAGATGGGTTTATCTCTTTTTAAAGAATAATATAGTGAGAGTCAGTATACATTGTTGGGTAAAAGCCTGGACTTAGCTCTGTTTTACACTTATTAGCTTTATAAAAATGGAAGATTTTTAAAAATCATCTATGTTTTCATCTTTAAAATGGCAGTTATAATAATTTCTATCTCATTAGAATATAGAGGCAGTATATTGGTGGTTCTAAGGTCACAGACTTTGGAGATAGACTCTCTGTATTTGAATCCATGTTCTACCATATGTTAGTTATATGACCTTCTCTAAGTCACATATAGCCTCGCCGTGCCTCAGTTTTCTCACCTGTCATTATAGCACCAAGGTCAGCATTTGGTAAGTTGATACTTATAAAGCACTAGAACAATACCTAGGATTTAGTAAGCCCTCAAAAATAAATGTTAGTTATTTTCATTGCACAATATTATTTTTTTCTTTCTGGAACCAAATGAGGATTTTTGCTTCCCTCCATGATTAGTTTAAAAGAAATAAAAAACAGTAATGGTAATTTAAGAGTTGTAAAATATGAATCTATCAGTGATGTTACAAATATGGAATAAAAGGGCTCCAGGGCTGGGGGTGGTGGAAGAAAAATAATTCCTGAAAGCAATAGTACTCTCCATGAAGAGATTAATTGGTTTCATCTATCCATCCACTCACCTACCTAATTCATTCATTCACTTGTTCATTCACACAACAATATGTCCTGAGCTTTGGCTCTGTGGCAGGCACTCTTCTAGTTGTAATAAATATAGAGAGCAGTTAACAAATAAACAGAAATCACAGCCTTCATAGTACTTAGAGCTGTATGTGTGTATGTGTGTTTGTGTATATATGTACAAGTGTAGGAAATAACATTAAGCAAAATATGTAAATATATAGTACGTCCAATGGTAATTAATGTTAATGATAAAATAGCTCAGAGGGTGGGAATTTGGACTTTGACATGTACAATTTTCCTAGAGGAGCCAGAGAAGACCTCACTTATCCGGTGAATTTAAAATAACGGTTTAACGGAGATGAAGGAATGAACCATGCTGGTATCTTTGGAAAGAACAGCTAGTCAGAGGGAGAAGAAATTAGAAATACCTTAATGAAGAAGAGTATCTGGTACATTCTATTAACGGTAAAAAGGCCAATCTTCTTGGAACTGAGCTCCACAAAGAGAAGAGTAGTAGAGATGAAGTCAGAGAGGTATCAGGGAGTGGACTAGATTGTAGAGGGCCTTATAGGCCTGTGGGCTGATTTTAGGTTTCACTTGTAATGAGGTGGAATGTCACTGAAGATTTTTAGCAGGAGAATGAGATTATTTTATTAACATTTTAACAGGATTAATTTTGTTACAATCTAGAGAATATACAATAAGGAAGGTAAGGGTTGAAAGAGAATCAGGAGGCTTTAGGAATAATCCAAGTGAGAAATGGTATGCTCTTTGTGTTACAGTGGAGACTTTGGAAAGTGGTCAAATTCAGATGCTATGGTGAAATTAAAACTAGCAGGATATGTGGGGAGGGAAAGGAGAGAAGAGGTATTTTTTTGTTTTGTTTTGTTTTGTTTTGTTTTTTAAAACCAGGCAGGATGGAGTTGCATTAACTGAGTTTGGAAAGACTGAAGGAGGTGAATAGGAATTAGGAGTCTTGTTTTATATGAGTGGAGATGTCAAGTAGACAACTGTCTCAACATAACTGAAGGTCAGGATAGAATGTCTGGACTGGAGATACAGTTAAAGCCAAGAGAATGGATGAGATCACCAAGAGAGTAAATATGGAAAGAAAAGAGCTGTAATGGCTGAGCCCTGGGAACTCCTAAGATAAGAGGGCAAGAAGACGAGGAGGAAGCAACAAAGAAGACTAAGGAGGAGTAACCAGTGAAGAAGGAGGGAAACCAGGAAAGCTATGTGAAGAAATGAAGAAACTGCTTCCAGATGGGGGCTGACCCAAGAACACTGTGCATTATTTAAGTCCCTACTCCTTATGCACATTCTGTAAGTGTCTCTATACTTAAATTTCTTTCTTTCTTTTCTTTTAAAATTTATCCTCCCTGTTCTTCATTTCTAGCATTTCTAAATTTAAAAGTTAACATTACAGATATAACCAGAGAAATAATTAGCACTCTATATTTTTAAAAAGGAAATTACTGATTCAAAATTTACAAAGATTTGAAGACTACTCCAAAGCTAGCCTAGCCTCCAAATGATTTATAATGTTAGCCACTGAAATACTGGATATATCAGTCTGCCAAAGAGGTGCTGATGCAAAGTACCAGAAATTTGTTGGCTTTTATAATGGAGATTTATTTGGGGGTAAACACTTACAGTTCTAAGGCCAAATCAAGGCATCAGCAGAGATACTTTCATACCAAAGTCACCTACTGTTGGTCCTGGTGTGTTGACACATGGTGGAGCAAGATGGCCGCCGATCTCTGAGAAGTTTCTCCTTCCCCTCTGGGTTTCCTCTTCCTCTTGAGCTCTGTGTGCCAAGCCTCTTGAGGCTTCATGCTTAAGTGATGTTATAGTCCTCTTTCTCCTTGCATAGGGTTGTTTCTTTCTGGGATTCCTATATCATCAGTCTTGGCTGTTCTGTTCTTTTCCCAATCTCAGCAGTAAGCTATTATGGAAATAAATGGCTCGTTTTTTCCCAGGGCCTCAGCTGTTTGAACCTTCTCCTTTTTGATACATGGAAGGATGGAAAATGGCTGAGTTCTCTCTTCCTGTGTGTCTGTTTGAGTGAGTGTCTGTTTATATCAGACCCAGCAAAGGGGTGGAGAATCAACCTGAGTCATGCCCACTGACATAGTCAAATCAAAAGCCTTAATCCTAACAGATAATCTAATCAAAGACCCCTCAACTGAACTTAATACAATCAAAGGGTATCACACTCAGAAAAATAGATTAGTTTACAAATATAATCGTTCTCTTTTTGAGAATTATAAAATAATCTCAAACTGCCACACTGGGAAAAAGTGATAAAGATTCTGATAGATAGGACATAGGACTGGTAAGACTTAACAGAAGTGGAGGAGATGTGGACAAATATGTTATGGGCGTATATCTAAGTTATGCCTGGTAGGTGCCAAAGGGCTGAGGATGCCACGAGGCAGTGTGAGGTAACAATCTGAAAGGGACTCTGAAGACAAATGTTGTGGACTGAATTATGTTCCCCACAAGGACATATTCAAGTCCTAAACTGTGGTCCTGAGGGTATGAACCCATTTGTAAGTAGGATCTTTGAAGATGTTGGTAGTTAAGATTAGACCAAACTGAATCAAGATGGGCCTTAATGCAATATGACTGGAGTCCTCATTACCAAAGGAAATTTGGTTGCAGTAGGAGGACACAGATGAGGAGAGAGCTGGCCATGTGACAGAGGCAGATATTGAGCTATGGATTGTTGGTAAAGTCACCTCAGAATGGTACAGACTTCAGAGAAAGCATGATACTATGAGACAATAAATTTCTAGTTTTTAAGTCAACTAGTCTGTGGTGTTTGTTATAGCAGCCCTAGTAAACGAAGACAAGTATTTCCAACATTAAATTTTATTCTAAGACTACCCCAGTGCCAGTGAGCAAAGGGCTTCCTAGGGTCAGAGTATCTTTGCCTCTGGCTCTTGCAGGTCCTCCAGGTGCAAATTCAAATTCATTCAATAATTTATTTGTCTAGAAGTTGTTGGCAAATTGAGCTCAAATCAGGGTGCTGACTGTTCTCTGGCATTAATTCAGTTCTAATGAGAGATTGGTGTGGCGTAAAGGGCCTTTTCTGGCACTCAAGAGAGTGAATTAAATCAAAGACTACCTCAAATTCCATCAATTTGTACTTCTTACCTATTTGTAAAAGTTAATTCCAATTTTAATCAAGGGAAACTTTTATTTCATCCTTTAAACCTTTGTTTCTCTTCTACAAACAGAAAACCAAACACCTAATACTTTTTGTGGGCACATTATTTTTAATCACATAATTTTTATTAAGTATAATCATTCTTTTAGTATTTCTTGGGAGCTGATAAAGTTATAAAACAGTTCCCAGTTAAATTTCAGACAAAAAAACAAACAAAACATATGAACAACTAAGGACATTTTTAAAAAAAGGGACCCTAACTGAATTTTACATTCTGTATTTTAGGTTTGAGTCCTTATACTATCCTGAGGTTCTACTTCAAAATAATAAGGCCTTTTATTCTCCATTGATTCATTTTTTGTTTCATTGTTTTTTGAAATTTAGAAAAGGAAAAGGACAAATTCATCTAGAATAAAAAATAAGAAATTTCTACGAGCCTCCCAAAATAATATTTTAATTGGTGACAAGAAGAAATAACCTTTATTAACATGGTAGCACTGCCTATGAACACTCAAAGGTTAAAGGACATCTTGTTACTCTCCATTTGAGAAACTCTCAAGAGTGAACAGAAATCCAAAATCTATAGTAATAACACATACAAAAGATCTGACATCATTTAATTCATTTCCTCTCTCTCTCACCATTGAAGCATCACTCTATATACTGATGGACAAGCTAGATAAACTGCCAAAACTGGAGGCAGGAGGAACACAGAGCATGACAAGCCAAGTTCTATTCAGCTAAGTGTACTAGGCCAAGTCCATAGCTGATAGAGATTCTTAATAGTTTTTTCTTATTTTGCTTTCTTATTTTTTATTGTTTTAATTTATTTTTACTTAGACAATTAGAACATATGTCCTTTTTGTAAAATATCAAAAAGTTCAAAAATGGCAAAATTTTCATTTGATAATTCCTAAAGATTTCACTCATCTCCAAAGAGTTGATCATTAGAAGGATATGTACCCATCAGACTATTATATAGTAAAGATATAGATATGGATATGGACATGGATATAAAGATAGAGATACAGTATATAGATATGGATATGTATACACATACATACATGCATATGTAAATAAAGAATATGTATATGATAGGTTGTTTCAAATCGTTAAAGAAATTTCAGTGAAGTATAATATATGTACAGATAAGCATACAAATCATAAATGAACTGTTGGATGAATGTTCACAAATGAACACATCTGTGCAAGCACCAGCCAAATAAAATAATAGAATATTTCCAGTATCCTAGAAGTCCCCTTTATCCCACCTCCCACTTATTAAGTCCTCCTCATCCCCAAATGTAATCACCATCCTGAATTTCGATGATATATACTACTTTGACTTGTTTTTAATCTTTAGATAGGAGGGAATAACCATCACATACTCTTGTGTCTGGCTATTTTGCTCAACATTATGACTGTAAGATTCATCCATGCTTTGCATCAGTTAGTTCACCTTCGGTGCTGTATAATATTCTACTAGGTGAATATACCACAATTCATTTATCGATTCTACTGTTGATGATGCTAAAGATACTTCTAATTTGGGGATATTATGAAAAATTCAGTGATGAAAATTCTTATAGATTACTTTGGGCAAGCTTGAAGCAATACCATCAGTCATGTTCCTAGGAATGGGATTCTTGTGTCATTGAGTCTCTGCACATATTCAGCTATAAACAATACTATAAAACAGTTTTTTTAAATGAAGGTTATACCAGTCTACACTCCAAAAGGCAGTAGTATGAGAGTTTCAGTCAGTTGCTCCATTGCCCAGTCAACATTTGATATTTTCGGTATTTTTAAATTTTAGCCATTCCAGTAGATGTATAATTATATCTCATTGTGGTTTTAATTTGCTTTTCCCTTAAGACTAATGATATTGGGAACCTCTTTTGTGAAGTGCCTGTATTAGTTTCCTGTGGCTGATACAACAAATTACCACAATCTGGGCAGCTTAAAATAACAGAAGTGTATTATCTAACAGCTCTGGAGGCCAGAAGGGAAAGTATGGCAGGTCTGCACTTCCTTTGGGGATTAAAGGAGAGAATCCATCCTTTGCCTCCTCCAGCTTCTGGTAGCTGTTACACCCTTGATTTGTGACTAGATCATTCAAATCTCTTCCTCTGTAGTCACGTTGTCCCCTCTTCAGTCTGTCTCAAATCACCCTTTGACTTTATTTTATAAGGACACTTGCCATTGGATTTAGGACCTGCCCAGATAATCCAGGATGATCTACTAATCTCCAGACCATCACATTAATTTAAAAAAAGAAGAAAAATCCTTTTTGCAAGTAGAGTAACATTTACAGGTTCTGGGAATCAGGATGTGTACATCCTTTTGGGAGGTCACCATTCGACCCACCACAGCCTTCTGCCCTTCCCCCCAAATTCACATCCATCCAACCTCCAAAATGCATTCAGCACACCAAATCATCTCCCAAAGCCTCAACCCATTACGGTATCAACTCTAAGTCTAAAATCTCATCTAGATATTATCAGCTCAAAAGTCTCAAATCAGCTAGGGGTGAGATTTTGGATATGATCCACCATGTGGAAATATTCCTCCCCGTCTCTGGAACCAGAAAACAAATGGCCTTCTTCCAAAATATAATGAAATGGAGAGGCATATGAAGCTATTCCCATTTCAAAGGGGAGAAATTGGAAGGAATAAACCAGGCGCTAGGCTTAAGCAAGTTTGAAACCCAGCAGGACAAATTCTGTTAGGTTTCAAGACTTGAGAATCATGCTCTGTGACTGGAGCTCTGTCCCCTGAGCCCAAAGCAGCTTCACCCTCCCAGCAAGTGGTGGTTCTGTGGCCACTGCCTCTGTGCCAACAGCAGCTCTGCCAGTCTCTGCCTCCGCACCTGTACCTCTGGCCTCTGGGCCATTCTTCCTTTTTCTTTAACGGTAGGGCAGGTTTGCTGCTGAATAGTTTTATCAGCCCATTTCCTGCCTGTGGCATTTCGTAAGGCTGACAGCCTTCTCTCATTTTGTCCTATCTCTGTCCCTTTCAGTTCATTCTGGCAGTGTTTCTGCTGATATAACATTTTCAAAAACCTTGCAGCTCTCCCCTTAGGGAGTCCATGCCATTGGACAAGACAGTCCTTCACAGATC
>JAQZBX010107817.1:0-10615 GCA_029593785.1 Cabassous unicinctus
TGCTCAGGAGGGCCCCTCATTCCTTTGACATCTCTCACCTGATTTACTCTTTTGTCATTATTTTCTTTACATTGGGTGGAGACTGCTTCCTCTTAAAGACAGTCACCAGGATGTCAACCTGAAAAAACAAATACACAGGGTTTCTGCCCTTGCATCTGAATGTGTTCTACTTAGAAAGCCAAAGGATGCCTCCTTCTAGGTTTTCAGATTTACCCCTTGTGCCTAGTGCACAGAGAAGCCCCAGGGCTGAGAAAGTAAACATTCATCCTGTCTTTCATTCTTTTTCTTTACTGATTTCCCTTCCCTCAAGATCTAGAGAAGTATTGGTCAACTACTCACTTGGGTGATGGACAATTCACAAAAATCCTCCAACTTCTAGTTGGTCACTGAGTTCTGATTTTCTGCCTAAATGCTTTTTGAATCGTCCACTCCTTTTCACTGTCACTATGTCTTCTAGTTCAGAGTCCCTTTACCTTCTTTTTTTTTTGGGGGGGGAGGGATGTACCAGAGATTGAACCCTGGGCCTTGTATATGGGAAGCAGGCGCTCAAACACTGAGCTATACCCGTTCCCCAGAGTCCCTTTATCTTGTATCAAGTCTGCTTCACCAGACTCCAGTATACATTGCTTACAGTCCCTACTTCTCTCTCTGCTGCCTGCCATCTTTCTCAACACAAATTTCATGATATCACGGACCTGCTCACAAACCTTCAGTAGCTCCTACCAACTGCAGGTGAAGTCTCAACTTTATTCTAGGCCCTTGGCCATCTGACCTCACCCTACTTTGTCTCTGGCCATTCCCTCCTTCCCTGAAGTTCAAGCTAAACTGGTTAATGCACATTTCCTAGGCCCTCTGCACCTGCTGCTTTTTCAGTCTGGAATCCTCCTTGTTCTGCAGGGCCAGCTCCAACACTACCTCCTCGGGGAGCCTTTCCTGCTTCCTGTTGCAGCAGCAGCAGTTATTTCCTTTTCTGCCCACCAAGCACTGTGCACATGCCTGGCCCCTATCCCAGCACAGGAGGTGAACTGTCAATCACACAGACTCTGGAGCCGTCTTGCCTGGGGTCAAAGCTTTGCTCCACCACTTACTAGTATTGTTACTATGGGCAAGTCACTTCACCTCCCTGTGACTTATTTCCTCATATGTAAAATAGGGGAACCAAATAATACCTTCCTCATTGATTGCTGTGAAGGTTAAATGTATTGAGGCAGTTTAAGCCTTTGGAGTGCCATGTAAGTTTTACCTATCATTTTACTTTACTAAGTGTGCCTCTCTCTTCCTAGACTGACCGTGAACTCCTAGAAAGCAGGGTCTGTGCCTTCCTCATCTCTGTGTCCCCAGTGCCTGGCACCTAGTAGGTGTTTGATACATAGCTGTTCCATGAATCGGGTTATTATAACTCTGCGAGTTGCTCATTTGCTCATTGGTTTAATTGGTGAGCCAGCAGCATTGCTTTCAATGAGCGCCTATTCCCTGGGGGTAGGTCAGTGGGAGGTTCCAGGCCCTGTGTCTAGACAGGTTTCTAAACGCTGTGTATCTGGGTGACTTGGCTGGGGTATTGGGTTCCTCTTGGTCTGCTTTCCTTATCTCTAGGCCTTGTTCTCTGCTACTCAGGCTCTCTGTCTATGAATACAGGTGTTTCTTGTTCTACCTTATCCACAGGGGCTTTGTAATTCAATACCCTTGTCCTTGGATTGGAAAGGTGTTCCTTTATCTATTGTGAAAGTTTGGTCTCTGTTTGGCATTCAGAAAGGGAGAATATGCCAGGACTTTGGGATGCTGTCACAGCTGACTAAATGAGGAGAGAAAAGGGAAGCTTCAGAGACACAAGAATGAATAAGGTGCAAAACATCAGGAAGCCTGTCATTGCTTGGGCTCATCTACTCTGCCCTCGACCAGCGATTCAATTCCTGATTGTTTCTGCTAAGAAATAACGATAGTCTTTGCTGCTAAATGGATCCCATTGTAAGCACCTCAACTGAAGATGCCAATAGAGTTCGCAGAGGGTTCAGCAGAGAGCAATAAAGACAATTCAGAAGGCAGAGGCCTGGAGGATTGAGAGAGAATTCTAGGTACTGGGATGGGAAAAGGTGCAATTCAGTAATAGATTTCAAGAAACTGCAGAGCTTTTGTGCAGATATCCGGAATTTTCTACATACCTGTGCTTCATCAGAGAAATTTAAGAAAGCTGTTGGGAATATGTGACCATTGCTGTGGATAGGAAAAGATGGCAGCTAAGACTGTTCTGCCATCCTGTGTCCTGGTGGCCGCTCCAGCCCAAACAGTGGCAAACCTCCATCACACTGCCCAGGGAAGGCGTAGAGGGGACGCGTGTCGAAAAGGAAGGGGGTGACCTTCCGCACCAGAGTCCTAGCTCCAATTCTCCCTGCTGTCCTCTTCCCCACTCCGTTCTGTTGATGCCAGAGGACTTCTGACTGGGACACGAGTTCTTAGTATTTTATTTTTCTTTTAAAAGGAGTCCATCTTTTTTCTTTAGCTTCCCCTCCTCAGACTGTTCATAGAAACCTGTGACTATGACTTTGTGTTTGCCTTTTTCCTTTCTCTTCTAGCTCTACCTTTCCATTGATCCACCGAGCTCTAGGCATCTTCCCTGCCCCTTCCTGTCTGCGGACCCTGCACTCTTCTCCCACTTGCAGCTCCTTGCCACCTCAGCTCCCCGGGGGTGGCCTGTGGGGGCTGCGGCATCAGTCAGAGCCTGGCATCTGCTCAGTCACACCACCTACGGCTTTGGTGACACACAGTGTTGGGAACTGCCTTGGCTGGCACAATCCTGAGGCTCTGGCTGCTTCCGCTGGCAAACTGCTTGAAGACTGTGGCCCACCTTTGAAGCTGGGTAATCTTTTGGATTAGCAACGATCTTAGTTTCTGTCTTGCTTTACCATGAGTGTGTTGAAATCTTACTCTATAATATCACTTCTCCATTCATTCCACTTTATTGAGTACTTACCACATGCCAGTTCTTGTTCTCAGCACGGGGCATGCAGAGAGGTAACCAACAGCCAGTTCCTACAGTCAAAGAGCTCACAAGCGGTGCACAGTCAGATGCTTTTGTAATGAACTCCAATCCTACGTGAAGAGCCTTACACTGATAATATGAAAAGGACTGGGCTGGAGAGAGGAGAAATGAATCTGAGGATCACCCTCTCAAATGTTGATTCTCTCTTGGGTGGTCACTTGGGTAGTGGCCATGACATAAATAAACTTTGATGATGCCAGTTTATTTTGACTCTGAACAACAGCTAATTTCCTTTCTCCTCAGGGCAACATAACAAAACAGTATTAATCATTAGCCTCTTCCTATTGAGGTAATGAGGCAGATGGCAGTAACCCATGGTGGATTTCAACAGTCACATTTTGATCCCTTTTAATTGAAAGGCAGACGCTGCTTTCAGTCTTACAAAACTCTCCCAGGCAAGGGGCTGCGTCAAAGTAGCATGGGTAGGGACCTCTCATACACAGCATTCTTTGGGAAGACACAGGAAGGAGTGCAGCAAAAAAGCAGTAGATCTGGAGTTAGATCAGAGGTCTAGTCCCCTCTATGTCACCAATTAACCTCATGTTTCTGGGCCTCGGTTTCCTCCTTTGCAAAAGGGGGATAATAACAGTATCCAACTTACAGTGTCATTGCGAGGATTTGGTGAGAAAATGCACATAAAACACTTAAAGCACCCGCACAACTGCAGTGATGATGATTAGGAGGAGGAAAGCAAAGAACAGGCTGTGTGACCTTGGGAAAGTCACTTAGACACACTGGCCTTGTGCACAACGAGCAAGCTTCCCAGAAGGATTAGAATTCTTTTCAGTAACACTGAGATTCTTCTCTGTTGGTGCTACCCTGGGGGCTCAGAGAGGGACCAGGGTGCCCCCACCCTCCAGAAGGGGACAGGCCCACCTATAGATGTCCCCAGAGAGCTGGTAGTTTCATGAACATGAGTCTTCAGGGCAGAAGAGTTCTGGAGAGCTCTGTGGGGAGGCAGTGTTTGACCTGGCTTTGAAGGATGGGTGGTGTTGGCCCCTGCTTAAAAACCCTTTATCCTCAGGATAA
Organism: Cabassous unicinctus; assembly: GCA_029593785.1. NCBI lineage: Eukaryota > Metazoa > Chordata > Mammalia > Cingulata > Chlamyphoridae > Cabassous > Cabassous unicinctus. The sequence goes on from JAQZBX010107817.1 coordinate 4,067, forward strand.
AGGATAAACTGTTTAGCTTAGCACAGGAGGATCTTCATGATTGGCCACTGCCTTCTGCTGCTTCTCCACAATTTGCTCCTTGCACTGGTTATTTTTGGTTTCTAAAAAATGTACAATACCCTCTCTTGCCTCCCCCCCCACCCTTTTTTTCTTTTCATTAGAGAATTTGTAGGTTTACAGAAAAACCATGCAGAAAATAGAGTACCCATTTACCAATCACCCCCCCACACACATTTTCCCTATTAGCACTTTGTGTGGTACTTTTGTTTCAACTGATGAAACAATATTATTATAATTATACTATTAACTGTAGCCCATACCTTACATTAGGGTTCACTGTGTTGTACAGTTTTAGGACTTTTTAAATTTTTTATTCTGTTAACATATATTACTTACAATTTCCCATTTTAACTACTTGCAAATATAGGATTCAGTGGTGTTAATTACATTTGTGAAGTTGTGCTACCATCAACACCATCCATTACAAAAACGTTTCCATCACCTCAAACCAGTGTTCTCTTGGCCTGGAACTCCCTTCTCCCTCCAAAGGCCCTAAGTTCAGGGCCTCTGCGGTGTGACTCCATCCCTTGGTGATGCAACATCCTCATCTGCGAAATGGGGACACAGCTATAAAAGTACTACCTCAAAGGGTGGCTGTGAGAATTAAATGAGGCAATGCACGCAGTGCGTGTCAGCCTGGCCCACAGTAATCACTGAGTAACTAGGAGCAGTTGTGATTTAACACTATACCGGACTTGTATTTCAGCTCTTAGCCTAGTCAGCACCTCCTCTGGCTCCTAAAGTCCGGTTACGTGCGCCCGTAGCACACTCGATCTCCGCCTCTACCAAGGTCCACGAGGACAGTGGCCAGTAGATTGTGTTCGCTGCTGGGAGGGACACATGGTAGGCACTCAATGAGTACTGAATGAATGGCATGGGGCGAGGGTCCCAGTGATCCCGGAGTGCGGCAGAGGCTGCTGGGGCAGCCGGGGCTGGGGGTGGGCCAGTCGGCTATGGGCCTGGAGGCTGGACGGGCAGGCGGACCTCGACTCCACAGACGGCTCGGAGAGCCTGGGGCGGTGCTCAAGGCCGCCTGGTGGCGTCGAGGAACTGACCCTGGGGGCGCGCAGCGCGGTGGGAAGAGAACTGTGCGCAACTCGGCCGGCGTCAGAACTCGGGGAGAAAATGCAGCCTGACGGGTCGGGCCAGCGCGCGCGGGCCCGCCCCCGGCTCCTCCTCCTGCCCCTCGGGCCGCCCACTCCTGCGCCCGCAGCGCGGTGGCTGGAGCCGCAACTCACCCGCGCCGCCCCCGCTCAGGGTGGACCCCACACGCTTATTCCGCCCGGGACGACCGGCCGCGCGGCTGCTTGCTGCCGACTGCTGCTGCGGCATGTTGCGCTCCACGTCCACCGTCACCCTGCTCTCTGGAGGCGGCACCAGGGCTCCCGGGGCGCCTAGCCGGAGGGTGAGTAACCGGTGGCGGGAGTACCGCTGCCCCGCTCCCTCCTATAGGGGAGACCCGATCTAGGAGTCTGGGGATGGGGGCGCGCGCGACCTGGTCCTGGATCAAACTGCTGGCCCCGGCACCCCACCCTGGGCTCAACTTTCTGCCAGTCGCGGTGGTGACCCTCCCTCTCCATACCCCAGGGGTGCCCTGCCAGCTGGAAGGAGTTTAGGGACTTTCTGGAATTCCCAAAGATTTCCTCTTCTTCCTGCCTTTCCTGCCAAGCCAGGTTTATTGGCGGCACCAGTTTAAAAATAAGCAATTACACATCTGTAGTGTCCCTACTTTGAGACCCAAAGGTAATGGATGTCTTTAACAGCCAAACTTTCCCCCTCTCAGGGATTAAAAGAAAGGGTCACTTGTGTCTCTCGGTGATAGAATCATACTGATTCTGGAGTGGGCTTAGTCAGCGTGCACCTCACGTCACAAACTGGAAGTTCACGGCTGGGCCCCCCAGAGCTCGGTTGTGTGGAACTTGGGTTTATGGAAATCACTTTCTTCTCTCTGATTAGCACAGTGACAGTAGGGGTGGCTCTCCAAGCCTGGGCACCATCTCCAAGGAGGGCTGCCCTTTTGGAAGGGCTCTGTTTCTCTGCAATTTTTGTTGCATCTTTTCTCACCTCTCCAGGTGCTGTGTGAAAGCAATTCTAGGCACATGCATGATGCATCTTTCACCTTCTGTGTCTCTTCCAAGATCAGTGCCTCAGAGTACACTGTCAGGGGTTTGGTTTGTGGCTTTCTAGTTCATCCATTTATCATGATATTCAGTGCTTAGCATTTTTACTGTAGTTGCGATTTCTTGGTCATCTTTTTCCAAGGTTTAGCTAATCAGGTGGTTGAGTACAAAGCAAAGCCCCTTTGGTACTCCTGTCTATCCTCTAGTATTGTTCACATGTTTGTTTTTACATGCTTCAAGCAAGTGATTAGTAGTTGCCTTCTAAGCTGTTTTTCTTTAGCTCTAGAAGAAAGGCATTCTTTCACTCTTGAATGTGGGCCAAGTGATGAGTTCTGGTGTATGTGTTTCTGTGTGCATACACACACACACACACACACACACAACCAGACATTTAAGTTTGACAGAATTCTAGTGGTCTAATCATTAGCTTCATAGAGCAGGATCCACATGAGATCCAAGGGGGTTTCCAAAAAACAGGCTCGGCCTTTCTCCCAGATGGGTGTTTGCCATTTTTCTATGGAAATCTTAATTGGAACACAATTGCGATTGAAGAAGGATGAAGTCACTGAACAGCTAGTCCTGAGCCCGGAAATGGCAACATGTGGACCTGATTGCATGAAAGTCCCTCTCCAGAGGTGGGGACTGGTTGGGGTGGCCAGGGTGATATTATGTGTGCACACAAATGTCACTAGTACGCCAGATAACATTTCTGAAAATTTTTTTCTCAAATATTTACTTTTGAGTATTTCTTTAGTTATAAATGCTTTGGTGTCTGGCACAGTGTGGCACATTATCGAGAAGGTGTTGCCTTTTGAGTAAGATGATAGAAATTCTTTGAGACTGGAGGGCTCAGAACCCTGCAAAAGACCATCCAGGTACTTGTTCTGGAAAGAAGATATCTAATGGTTCTAGGGTTCTTCCTGTCTTTATAGTTTCCAACTCTACTCATGAGTCACAGGTACTGTACTGTGTGTGTGTATATGTGTGTTGGGAGGTGTAGGAAGTGATGATTTCTTGATCGGTTGATTTAAAAAGACATTTATAGCTCTCCTCTGTAGAGGTCCACTCTCCCTGTGGAGACAGACATAGTCATAAACTACTGTAATTCAAAGTAATGATTGTTATAGAGAGGTAGCGCATTTGCAAAGTTCTGTGGCAGCTCAGTGGAAAGGTTCTTTTTGAGGCATCTGAGGCACTATTTGAGTTTAGCCTTGCAGAATGAGTAAGAATCTGTAGGGTGATTGACCTTACGGGGATACTAAAAGGAGGGACCGTTGTTCATCTGAACCAGGGATTCTTAACCTTTTTTGTTCCATGGAACCCTTTGCCCATCAAGTGAAAATCACAGACTCCCTAATAAGTCCACACTATACTGTGTATTATTTAATAAATATGTCACACCCACACCAACACGTCCTCACAAGAATAATGTTTTTTTGAATTTCAATTCAAGCTCACGGACCCCTTGCTAAGAACCCCTGGTCTAAATGGAACACATGGTGTATTCTGTATGATAATGGCATATTGGACCCCCTGTAGGGCAAGGCCCTTACTTTTAGGAAAGCAAGAACAGGTTGTCTTGAAAATAAAATTGTAGACCAAACAAGTAATCATTGAAAGTGCCCCTGAATTTCAAGGGTTTTTGTTAGTCTGTATCATTCTCTCTTTCCTCTCTAATGATGGACTGGAGGTCTTGAGGCTGGGTCTTGAACAATGACATGCTAGCCATTAAAATTACATTTCTCTTTCATCCAAAGGGCTATCACATTAGAGACTGCAGGAGAAACCAAGCCATGTTAGTCCAGAAGTTCAAGCCAACCATAAATGGTGGTGACAGCTGACGCTGAGCAGGGAGTTCTCTGAGTCAGCTGCACAGGGCCGAGTCCCTGGCCAGAATGTTGCTGGTTCTCCTTTGTTCAATGACAGCCACCTATAATTTGTACTTCCTTCTTATCTGAAATCATCGCTCAAGGAAAAAAAAGGTGGGGAGAGTAATTTCTGTCAGCTGATAAACAAGGCTCTGAGAGGCATTTATGGATGCCAACCAGCAATGACTGTGAAATTAAAAAAAAAAAAGAAGACTGCCTTCAAACCTGTTGTGCACTAAATATAGTTTTATCTATGGCAACAGCAGGAAGATAAATTGGCTGGAGAATAACCATAGCCTGACTGATGACCTTGGGGACTAGGCGAAACATTTTAAAAACTGTATTGGCATTTCTTCCTGATTTTGAAAGAAATTTTTTAAATACTAGTTAATCGCACTGAATGAGCCTTTGAAATGAAAGGTCATTGTTTGACCAGGTTGTGTGCTTTGGGGGAAGGCACGTGTAGCTTTGTGCTGCCAAATACTTTTGGTTAAGCTGTTCAGCTGGGGTGGTGTGAGACGATGGACCTGTCAAGGCTTTTCTCCCACACCGCGCTCTCTTGACCAGAAGAGACTGTTGGCTGATGTTCCTGGTATTGTGGACCCTCAGTGGCACATACAACAACAAAAAAGGCCACAGGGTAGGGACACCTAGCCTGTCCTTTGTGATATTTCCTTCTATTTGGCAAAGGCTTCCTGTGAAAAACTGGAAGGGGCCTGTCAGTCTTCACTCCCTGGCTAATAAACTACTTTCCTATGTTCCATTTCTGCCTCACTGGCTCAAAATAAAGAATCTTCCTTAGCTGCCCTGTGAATGGGTCAGGCAGGTGTTTTCCTCTCTTCCCTTTCCCTGTAGACAGAAACATCTGTGCACATAAACTCTGTATCATTCTATAGGCTCTGAGAAAGGGACACAGGATGTTATGGGAATTTGGCCTCTGGCGGAAGGAAGCTGGCTGAGCAACCACGGTTGAGGGGGAAGGGGAGGTGGGAGTGGAGGGCGGAGTCCCCCTAACCTAGAAAACTGGCCAGCTTCTCCCCAGGGACCTCGGGAGCCAGCCCCAGATAGGCCTAGTTGTGAGCTTTTAGAACCGCTGGGTCCTCAGGGCTTAGCTAAAGAGCTTCTGCCACTAAAAAAATGACAATTGTAGGCTCAGAGAAAATGTCCAACCTCTATGCTTTTGTTCATTGGTGTTGCAGTGCTGGATGGAGGACCATCAGATCTGATAAGTGGGGACTCTTAAAGAAATGTGATTTCCCCAAGATGTTTGTGAAGATCCCGTGGTGGTTCTGCAAGGCTGTGGAGTTTGATCTTGACCCGTTCCTTGTTTCCAGGGCATTGAGGAAGGGCTGCAATAAGAGGTCCCTGTTGTAGGTTACTTACACCGTGCATCCATACCTGAAGGAGACTTGGAGAGTGGTGTTACCACTGAGCTTCTGATCGCTTGGGAAACGCTTTCAAGTCACTAAGCCTCAAAAGTCGTTGTCTAATAGAGTCCAGGTAGCTATAGGTCCAGGACTGACTAACTAGAGAGGCCACATTGAAATGTTTCAAACCATGAAACTTTCAGCGATTGTGTGCCTTATGGCCTTAAAGCTTCCAGCATTCTCTCTTAGCCTACAATAATTCCAGCCTTTCTCCAGCACAAGGAAGAGTAATACAGTGAATGGTCTTTACCTCTTTACCTCTTTAGATGTGTGGTATTTCCTACCTGCCAATCACAATGCTCTTATTCACTCTTTAATGCCAGAGCAGTCTTTCTACAATGTAAAACCCAGTCATCTGAGCTCTCAGCTTCAAAAACCTCTTCTGTGCTCCCAGGGAAAGTTCAAATGCCTTAGTTTACCATCTAGACCCTTCTGATCTGACCCTTGCCTTCCCTGTCCAACTTTCCTCCCTACACATACTCCTTCCAGATATTCCAAATGATTTGCCCTTCCCCAAGCTTTCGATGCTGTTCCTCGGCTCTTTGCCTTTATTTGTGCTTCTCCTTTGGTGAAGGGTCATCTCTTCCAGGAAGCCTGCCCTGAATCCTCCTCTTCCGTGTCCTCCTGGAGGCCTGTGCACTCCATTATTGCTTGCATCACTAATGATTAACTGCTTGGGGAGAGAGGTTGTGGGGCCTCCCCCTCTGCTCTGGCCTGAAATAATAGGTGCTTAAAAAGGGGAGCCTCACCAGGGTCCTGAAAGGAGCTGCACTTAGCATTTAAGCCACAAATGGGAAAACAGGAAGAGGAGTCTTGGGATAAAGCCAGCCCATCACCCTCCGATCCACCTGGTCAGGAAATAGGTGACAAATTGATGGCAGTGCTGGCCCAGGTGAGGAGTTTGACAGTTCTGGAAGACCTCCAGATATTTTCGTTGCCTCATCCTGTTGCCTGGTTAGAGTTTCATTCCTTTGGTCAAATCAGTGGTTCTTTACCCAGGTTACGTACACACAGAATTGCTGGGAACTTTATTTATTTATTTTTAAAGATTTATTTATTTATTTACTTTTTATC
>JAQZBX010107818.1:0-10614 GCA_029593785.1 Cabassous unicinctus
AAAAAAAAAAAAAAAAAACACCCCAGAATGAAAAGCACAGGACTAGAAAGTTTCATAACTGAGTTCTACCAAGCATTCCAAGAGGACTTAATACAAATCTTACTCAAGCTCTTCCAAAAAATTGAACAAGAAGGAATGCTACCAAACTCATTCTATGAAGCCCATATCACTCTATTACCAAAGCTAGATAAAGCTATTATGAAAAAAGAAAATTACAGACCAAAAACCCTCAATAAAATACTTACTAATCAAATCCAACAACACATTAAAGAATTAATCATTATGATCAAATGGGTTTTATACCAGGCATGCAAAGGCGGTTCAACACAAGAAAATCAATCAGCACAACACACCACATTAACAAATCAAAGAAGAAAAATCACATGATCTTATCAACTGACACAGAAAAGGCATTTGACAAAATACAGCATCCTTTCTTGATTAAAAAAAGGTAGGAATTGAAGGAAACTTTCTCAACATGATAACAGCCATATATGAAAAACCTACAGCTAATATTGTCCTGAATGGTGAAAGACTAACAGCTTTCCCATTGAGATCAGGGACAAGATAAGGATGCCCACTGTTACCAGTGTTGTTCAATATAGTGCTAGAAGTTCTAGCTAGAGCAATCAGGCAAGAAAAATAAAATAAACATCCAAATTGGAAAGTAAGAAGTAAAACTTTCGCTGTTCACAGATGATATGATCCTACACCTAGGAAGTCCCAAAAAATCTACAAAAAAAGCTGCTAGAGCTGATAAATTATTTCAGTAGAGTGTCAGGATACAAGATCGATATGCAAAAATCAGTGGTGTTTCCATACAGTCATAATGCACAATCTGAGGAGGAAGTCAGGAAAAAAAAATTCCATTTATAATAGCAACTGAAAAAAATCAAATATTTAGGAATAAACTTAGCCAAGGATACAAAGCATTTGTATTCAGAAAACTACAATGCATTGCTGAAAGAAATAAAAAAAGTCCTAAATAATTGAAAGAACATTCCAAGCTCATGGACTGGAAGACTAAATATCATTAAGATGTCAATGCTACCCAAATTGATATACAGATTCAATGCAATCCCAATAAAAATTCCACCAGCATAAGTCAAACAAATGGAAAATACAATTATCAAATTTATTTGGAAGGTAAGAGGCCCCAAATAGTCAGACGCATCTTAAAAAGGAAAAGTGAAGGTGGAGGAATCTCAATTCCGGACTTTAAATCATATTACCTAGCTACAGTGGTTAAAAAAAAAAAAAAAAAAAAGCATGGTATTGGCATAAAGATAGATACAGAGACAAATGGAACGGAACTGATGGTTCAGAAACACATCCTCACATCTATGGTCAAGTGATTTTTGACAAGCCTGTCAAACCCCCCATCCCAGCTGGGGCAGGACAGTCTATTCAACAAATGGAGCTGGGAGAAATGGATATCCACAACCAAAAGAAAGAAAAAGGACCCTTATCTCACATCTTATAAAAAAAAATTAACTCAAAATGGATCAAAGATCTAAATATAAAAGCAAGAACAATAAAGCTTCTAGAAGAAAATATAGGAAAACATGTTCAAGTCCTGGTGATAGGTGGTGCATTCTTAAACCTTATACTGAAAAGCACGAGCAGCAAAAGAAAACATGGATAAACGGGACCTCCTCAAACTTAAATACTTCTGTGATTCAAAGGACTTCATCAAGAAGGTATAAAGACAGCCCACTCAATGGGAGAAAATATTTGGAAACCATGTATCTGATAAGATTTGGATTTCCATTCTATATAAAGAGCTCATAAAACTGAACAATCAAAGAGCAAGCAATCCAATTTAAAATGGGCAGAAAACATTTAAAAATGGCCAAATAGACATTTCTCCGAAGAAAAAATACAAATGGCCAAAAAGCACATGAAAAAATGTTCCATATTACTAGCTATTAAGAAAATGCAAATCAAAACAACAATGAGATATCATCTAACACTGCATAGAATGGCCATTATTTAAAAAAAAGAAAACAGTAAGTCCTGGAGAGGATGTGGACAAACAGGAACACGCCTTTACTGTTGGTGGGATTGTAAAATGGTACCGTCTCTGTCGAAGAGAGTTTGGCAGTTCCTCAGAAAGCTACATATAGAACTGATATATGATCCAGTAATTCCTCTACTAGGAATATATCCAGAAGAACTAAAAACTATGACACAAACAGACATCTGCACACTGATGTTCATACCGGCATTATTCACAATTGCAAAAAGATGGAAATAACCCAAGTGTCCATCAACCAATGAATGGATGAACAAAATGTGGTATATACATACAATGGAATACTATGCTGCAGTAAAAAGAAATTAAATTGGACACATATGATAACAAGAATGAAGCTTTAAAAAATTTTTTTAAAACAATTTATTGAAGTATATCATTCATACATGAACATACATAAACTATAAGTGTTCAGTTAACATCGTGACCTTATAAAACAAACAGAACAACATCATACAGGGCTCCCAAACATCACCACCACCCCCAAACACTCTGCATTGTTGTGAAACATTTGTTAACAAATCATGAAAGAGCATCGTCAAAGTATTACTACTAACTATAGTCCATATCTTCCTCCCCTATACATTTTTTAAGGATTGATTTATTTATTTACTTTTATCCATTTTTACTCCACCTCCCTCCAGTTTTTGTTGTTTCTGTGTCCATTCACTGGGCAACTCTCTGTGTCCATTTCCTGCCCTCTCTTCTCATCCGTCTCTTCCTGTCTTCACTGAGATTTGATCCTCAGAATCTCCGATGTGGGAGAGAGGCATCTTACCACCTATGCCGCCTTAGTTCCTGGTTTTTCGGTGCGTCTCGTTTTGGCTCTCCCTTGTGTCACTCTCCTGTTACGTCATCATCTTGCTGCACGGCTTGCGGGGACTGGCGGTACACCCACGTGCGGAGACTGGCGGTGCACCGCACACAGGGCCTTGTGGCTCATGCACCTTCAATATTTATCTTTTTTTAAATTTTGACCGGGAGGTCCCAGGGATCGAACCCAGGTCCCTCCATATGGGAGACGGATGCCCAACCACTCGAGCCACATCTGTTTCCCTGCTATATCTCTTAAGGTTGACCAAAGATACCCAAAGTTACAGTCTTTTCCCATACAGGATGGTCATATAATAAATCAGGCTTAGTTTATCACCATCATTCTAAAAACCCGATCTAGGAAGAAAAACTAGGTCTGGAGACACATGCATGGTTTCTAATATAGCGAATGTTTAGCCTACCCTGATTATTACAAAATCAGGTCAGCGAGAATATTCACATATGAATGAATCCTGAAGACATGCTAAGTGAAGTAAGCCAGACACAAAAGGACAAATATTGCATGATCTCATTAATATGAATTAAATACAAAGAATAAATACATGAAGTTAAAACCTAGAATATAGGCTATTAGGAGATAAGTGGAGGGCTGAGAAGAACTACTGATGCTCAATAAATGTAGAAGTTTTAATTAACTTCACTATAAAAGTGTAGAAATGGATAGAGTTGATGGCAGCTGGTTTGTAAATGGGATTGTGGCTGAAAAGTACAGTCTGGGGAAGTAAATGTCAATTGAAAGAAAACTAGAGAATAATCTAGGGACTGATTAACACAGTGAACCCAAATGTGGATGAGAATTGTGGTTGACTGTACAGATGCAAGAATGTCCTTCTGTGAGCTAGAGCAGATGTACATCACTACTGCAAGGTGGGGGGAATGTGGAGAAGCATGGGAAAAATACAAATGGTGTGACCTATGGACTGTGGTTAACAGCAATACTATAATATTCTTGCATCAATGCCAAAGATGTACTATGTTGATAATGGGGAGGGAGATATGGAAAAAGTATGCTAAATGTACACTATGGACCATGGTTGGTTTTAATACTCTGATGATATTAACTCACAATCTGTAACAAATATTCCACCATGGTGTGGCGTGTTAGTGAAGGAGTGTTGTATAGGAATTCTACACATGTGCATGATTGTTTTGAAAAATACTCCACATGTAAGATATGAACTATAGTTAGTAGTAATATTTTGATGATGCTCTTACATAGTTTGTAACAAATGTATCACAACAATGCAAGGTGTTGGTGGAGGGGTGATATATGGGACTCTTGTATGATGTTATGTATGTTTATTTTGTAAGTTCACAACTTTTACTATACACTTATTATTTCCGTATGTTCATGTATGAACAATATACTTCAAGAAAAAATTTATTAAAGCATACAAAATTAAAAAAATAACAGAGCTTTTGGGAATGAAAGACACAATAAGTGGGATCAAAAACACATTAGAGGCATATAAAAGCAGACTTGAAATGAGAGAAGAAAGAATAAGTGATGCAGAAGACAGAACAGCTGAAATTGAAGAAAGAGAAGAAGAGAGAGAGAAAAAGAATGGAAAAATCAAGCAGCGGCTCAGGGAGTTGAATGATAACACAATGTATAACAACATGCTTGTCATAGAAATTCCAGAAGGAGAAGAGAAGGGAAAAGGGGCAGAAGGAGTATTTGAAGAAATAGTGGCTGAAAATTTCCCAACTCTCATGAAAGAAATGAACTTACATGCCCAAGAAGTACACGGTACCCCAATCAGAATAAAACTGAATAGATCTACTCCAAGACACATACAACTCAGAATGTCAAATGTCAAAGATAAAGAGAAAATTCTGAGAGCAGCAAGGAAGAAGCAAACCATCACATAAAAGGGACGCCCAGTAAGACTTAGTTTGGATTTCTCATCAGAAACCATGGTGGTGAGAAGACAGTGGTATGCTATAATTAGGATACTGAAAGAGCAAAACTTCCAGGCAAGAATTCTTTATCCAGCAAAATTGTCCTTTAAATATGAAGGTGAGTTTAAAACATTCACAAATAAACAGAAACTAAGAGAGTTCGTAAAAAAAGAATCCACCTTTGCAAGAAATATTTTAAAAGCCTTAACTGAAAGAAAAAGACAGGAAAGAGAGGATTGGAGAAGAGTATAGAAGAAAGAACAGCAGAAAGGATAACCAAAAGAGTAAAAAGATGAAAATAAGATATGACATATGAAAGCCAAAGAATAAAATGGTGGAAGTAAATAATGCATGTACAGTAATATCATTGAATGTGAATGGATTAACCCCCGCCCCCATCAAAAGATATATGCTGAAAGAATGGATTTTTTTTAAAATGAGCCATCCACATGCTGCCTACAAGAGACTCACCTTATACCCAGGGATATAAACCGGCTGAAAGTGAAAGATTGGAAAAGATACTCCACACAAATAGTAACCAAAAAAGAGCAGGGGTACCTATATTAATATCAGATAAAACGGACTTTAAATTCAAAAAAAGTTATAAGACATACAGAAGGCCACTATATATTAAAGAAAGGGGCAATCCATCAGGAAGAAATAACAGTCATAAATAACTAACCACCTAATCAGGGTGCCCCAAAATACATGAGACAAACTCTGGCAAAACTGAAGGGAGATATAAACATCTGTACAATAATAGTTGGAGACTGCAACACACCACTCACATCATTAGACAGAAAAACTAGACAAAAGATCAATAAGGAAACAGAACTTGAACATTGTGATAAACAAGCTAGACCTAAGAGACAAATATAGAATGTTGCACCCCAAATCAGTGGGTTATACTTTCTTTTCAAGTGCTTATGGATCTTTCTCCAGAATAGACCACATGTTGGGTCACAAGTAAGTATGAAAAGTATGAAATTATACAAAGCACCTTCTGAGATCATGATGAAATGCAACTGGAAATCAATAATAAATGAGAAAGGGAAAACTCTCAAATTTGTAGAGGCTAAACAACACACTCCTACACAATTAGTGGGTGAAAGAAGAAATTTTAAGAGAAATTAATAAATATATAAGAAGAATGAAAATGATAACACAACTTACCAAAACTTATGGAATACAGTGAAGGCAGTGCTGAAATGGAAATTTATAGCCCTGAACGCCTATATTAAAAAAGAAGAAAGAGCTAAAATAAAGATCTAAGTGAAAAATTGGAGAAACTAGAAAAACAATAGCAAACCAATCCCAAAAGAAGCAGAAGGAAAGAAATAATAAAGGTAAGAGCAGAAATAAATGAAATTGAGAAAAAACAATAGAGAAAATCAAGAAAGCCAAAAGTTGGTTGGTTTGAGATCAATAAAATTGACAAACCTTTAGCTAGACTAACAAAGAAAAAAGAGAGAAGATGCAAATACATAAAATCAGAAATGAAAGATGGGGAGATATGAATGACCCCACAGAAATAAAAAGGATCATAAGAGGATATTATGAGAAATTGTATGCCAAAAAATTGACAACCTAGGTGAAATGGACAAATTCCTAGAAATGCACAATCTATATTGACTACACAAGAAATACAAGACCTCAACAAACCAATCACATTTAAAGAGATTCAAACAGTCATCAAAAATCTCCCAAAAAAGAAAAGTCCAGGACCAGATGGCTTCACAGGTGAATTCTACCAAGCATTTTGAGAAGAAATAACACCAATCCTGCCAAAAAATTTAAGAGGAGGAAAATTACCCAACATATTTTATGAAGCCAACATCACCCTAATACCAAAGCCAGATAAAGATACTACAAAAAAAGAAAATTACAGACCAATCTCTCTAATGACCATAAATGCTAAAAAGTCTCAACAAAATAATTGCAAATAGAATCCAACAGCATATCAAAAGAATTATACACCATGACCAAGTGGGATTTATTCCTGGTATGCAAGGGTGATTCAACATAAAAAAACCATGTAACATAATACACCACATAAACAAATTGAAGGGAAAAAAACAATGATCATCTCAATTGATGCAGAAAAAGCATTCAACAAAATCCAGCATCTTTCTTGATAAAAACACTTCAAAAAATATGAATAGAAGTAAATTTTCATTAATATGATAAAGGGCATATATGAAAAACCCACAACCAACATCATACTCAATAGGAAAAAGTTGAAAGCTTTCTCTCTAAGATTGGGAACAAGACAAAGATGCCCACTGTCACCACTATTATTCAATACTGTGCTAGAAGTTCTAGCTAGAGCAATTAGTCATGAAATAAAATAAAAGGCATCCAAATAGGAAAAGAGCTAGTAAAACTCTCACTATTTGCAGATGACATGATCCTATATTTAGAAATTTCTGAAATGTCTACAACAGAGCTACTTGAGCTAATAAGTTCAGCAAAGTGGCAGGATGCAAGATCAACATGCAATACTCAGTAATGTTTCTACATACTAGTATTGAACAATCTGAGGAGTAAATCAGAAAGAAAATTCCATTTACAATAGCAACAAAAGACTCAAATACCTAGGAATTAATTTAACCAAAGATGTACTGGATTTATATTCAGAAAACTACAAAACAATGCTAAAAGAAATCAAAGAAGACCTAAACAATGGAAAGATCTTCTGTGTTCATGGATTGGAAGATGAAATATCATGAAGATGTCAATCCTACCCAAAATGATTTATGGATTCAATGCAATACAAATCAAAATTCCAACAGCCTACTTTACAGAAATAGAAAAGGCAATTGCCAAGTTTATTTGAAAGGGAAAGTGCACCCAAATAGCCAAAAGCATCCTAAAAAAGAAGAGCAATGTTAGAGGACTGCCTGCCTGAAACATATTACAAAGCTACAGTGGTCAAACAGCATGGTATTGACATAAAGTTAGACACATTGGTAGGTGGAATAGAATTGGGAGTCCAGAAAAAAACCCTCACCTCTACAGCCAACTGGTTTTCAACAAATCTACAAGTTCACGTTACAGGGACAAAACAGTCTATCCATAATCAAAAGAATGAAAGAGGATCCCTCCCTATATCACTCCCTATATAAGAATCAACTCAAAATGGACCAAATACCTGAATATAAAAGCCAGGACCATAAAACTACTAGAAGAAAATGTAGGGAAACATCTTCAAGATATTGTGGTAGGTGGTGGTTTCTTGGATCTTATACCCAAAGTACAAGCAACAACAAAAAAAATAGATAATGGGACCTCCTAAAGATTAAATACCTTTGCCACTCAAAGGACTTTGTCAAAAGGGTGAAAAGGCAGCAGACTCAATGGGAGGAAATATTTGGAAATTACACATTCGAGAAGGGTTTAATATCCATGATATATAAAGAGATGCTACAACTCAACAATAAAAAGACAAAAGACCCAATATAAAAATGGGCAAAAGACTTGAATAGACATTTGTCCAAAGAAGACATACAAATGGGGAAAAAAACACATGAAAAAATGTTCAACATCACTAGTGATAAGGGAAATGCCAATCAAAGCTACAATGAGATATCATTTCATACCTACTACAGGGGCCACTATTAAAAAGACAGAAAACTACACGTGTTGAAGAGGATGTGGAGAGACAGGAATGCTTATTCACTGTTGGTGGGAATGTATAATGGTACAGCCACCGTGGAGAACTGTTTGGAAGTTCCTAAGGAAATTGAATATAGATTTTCCATGGACCCGGCAATACCACTACTAAGTATATACCCAGAAAAACTAAGAACAGTGATACGAACAGACATCTGCACACCATGTTCATAGTGGCATTATTCACAATTGCCAAAAGATGAAAACAACCCAGGTCTCCATCAACTGACAAATGGATAAACAAACTGTAGTGAAATGTAATCATGAAGCATATGACAATGTGGATGAATCTGGAGGATATTATGTTGAGTGAAGCAAGCCCAATGCAAAAGGAAAAATACTGTATGATTGTGCTATTATGAACTAAATATATTGTGTAAACTCATGGGAGTTAATAACTAGAACACAGGTCACCAGAAAATAGAATGAGGGTAGAGAATAGAAAACTGGGGTTAATCTGTGCAGAATTTGTAAAAAGGTTGTTTGGAAATGAATAGAAATGGTGAAAGCATATCATTGTGTTTGTAATTAGCAGAGCTATTATATGGGTATGACAGTGGTTGAAAGGAAAAGTCTAAGGTCATGTATATAACTAGAAGGAAAGCTAAAAAATGTAACATGGGACTTTATAGCATAGTGAAATCTCAGGTAAAATATGAATATGGGTAACATTGCATATATTAGTTTTTCTTTGAAACTGAACAAATATAGTCATATCTTGGTACTCAAGTGCTTTGAAACTCATTGAATTTCGTACTTGACGCATTTTTGACGCAAAAATTTTGTCCTGGTTGTCATTTGTCTGGTACTCAATGAGCATGCTAGAACGTGTCAGTGTCGGTTGCCTTGTGACTCGCTATCCTTTCCAGTTGAAACAAAGGGTCACGCATTAGTCACACAGTAGCTCTTGCCCTAGGCATATCCCATTGTGGTCTTCTTGTGTATTTTTGTGTATTCTTGTGTGGTCATTTTGTGTATTTTTGTGTTATTTTCCCTCATTATGGGCCCTAAGAAAATAAGCAGTGATAGCACTGAGCAGAAAAGAAAATTATTTCACACCACCATTGAGGAAAAAAAAAAAAAAAAGAAATAATGGGAAATATGAGAGTGGTATTTGCATTACTGATCTTGCTAGGGAATACGGTATGCCTAGAACAACAGCCTCCACCATCACTAAGAATAAAGAAGTGATAAAAAAGGGTGATGTGGAAATTGTTATATTCTTTCCCTACTAGAACCAGGCAGCTATATAGGTCTTGGCAGTTTAAATGCAAATACAGAAATAGAGGGAACATGGCCAATGGGTTAGGCAGATAAGGCTTAGCTCTAACTAAAACAACGAAGAAAAAGCCAGAGGCTGCCTTGGGGATCTGCTTTGGGGCACAGCAAACCAGGACACTGCTTACCAACTCCCAGAAGAGTCCGGATCAGAGAGACAAAGAAGCCAAAATAAGTAATTGTGAGTTATTAAAGCTCCTGGCTGCCAGGAAGGGCTCCCCTTCCCCACCCCCGAGATACTAAGCAAGGGTAAAACTCCTAGCGAATTGTATCTACTGAGAGTAGAGCAGACGTCTACCTCCAAGGGAAGGTGTTCTGAGTCATCTAGGCGGGTGGTGGACAGATAGGGAAGCCAGGAATAATCGCGGGTTGCTTACCTCGATGGCTGGAAGTGGCACACATACCCAGCCGGCAGGGTGGACAGACTAGGTGGAGCCCCTGGCCCCTGTTCCAAACGAAAGTGTGATGGCAGATTTCCTGTGAGGAAGAGGGGTCTGGGAGGGTGGAGAGTGATTTTTTTGCAGTGAGTTAGACAGCTGGGCCCCCCCTTGAATATCGGAAGGGACCCCTACTCGACAGGGAGAGGGGAGGGGGATCTCCTAGTCATGCCCAGCCACATAGGCAAAGAGAGGAATTATATCAGAGAGAAAACAGAGAGGCAGTGATCAGCACCACTCCAGCTGACTGCAGGGAATCTAACCTGCCCAACGGAAAAGAGGCAGATAGCCTTCTGAAAGGCTAATTTACCCAAGGAGGCAGACTAGCTCAGTGGAAGAATTCATGTCTGGCATATATGAAGTCCCTGGTTCAATTCCTGGCTCTTCCTTGAGAAGTAATCCACCAGGTTATCAAGCATCCAGCTGAAACTTAAGCACAGGGAACATAAAGACATT
>JAQZBX010107819.1:0-10613 GCA_029593785.1 Cabassous unicinctus
GTCTTAATCCTAGTACTGGAGCCCTTTATAAGGGAAATGAAACTTAGACAAGAGAAATCCACAGGAAGCAAGAAGCTGAAGGTCAACGGATCCCAAGGAGAAGGGAGAGGCCAGAAGAAGCCGCGATGTGCATTACCATGTGACAGAGGCGCCCAGGACCAAGGATCACCAGCAGCCAGCCCAGAATACCAGACTTTGGGAAGAAAGCATTGCCTCAATGATGCTTTGATTTGGACTTTTTCCTAGCCTCAAAGCCATGAACTAATAAATTCCCATTATTTACACCAACCCACTGCATGGTAATTGCTTGCGCAGCCAAAGAAAACTACAACTGATACAAATAATTGGGCCAATTATAAGTGGACTTAAATTTGTCCTCCATATACACTGTGGTGATGAATAAACTATACACATGTAACAATGGTTGTATCTCAAAGTTTCTTCTAAATAGAAACACCCTGGTCTTGAGTGCTTCATTTCTCCCAATCCCTTCTCTCCACCACAAACCCAGCGGATGAGTTACAGGCACTTGGGTCACTTAGATGTGGTTTTACAACTTCATTTCCAAAAGCCATTTCCAGGAGACAGCCTTTCTATGAATTTTAACAGAAAGTGTACAAAACGTGTTAGTTTACTAACTCTACTTTTGTCATACACTGGCAACCTCTTTAATATCTACAGACTAGGTATTATAAAATTAGGACTTATTTGTTCAGTATACACACAATATATACAGTACAGCAAAGTTAAATGAATGCACATAACATACAGGGCAATGGGTCACCAGAAATTTTCTAGTACACACTAGCAAACACCTTTTGTACCTTCTTCCCTCCCACCTCCCTCAAATGAATGAACAACAGTACAGTTCCATTTCCAAAGACATTTCCCACCAATTTTTACAAGCTACTTTACAGTGTTCTTCTACTACCTCTATTTTAAGCACATCAAGCACTTCTAGAACATTTAGAAAGACTAGATATTTCAAGTAAGAATATACTTGTCCACTACATGCATAGTATTGCTAAATAAAACTGCAGCCACATAAGAATGGTTATAATCTGAGGTATCGCCTAAACATGACCATCTTGGCCTTGAATCATTCCCTCCTTATTTCCTTTTCCTACCACCAGTTCAGTGGACAAGAACAGGCAAGTGTACTGCTGAGAGGTGGTTGAACAAATTCACACCCACAGCCATTTACAGAAGACAAGCTTTCCAATGAATTTCAACACAAAGTATACAAAACATAGTAATCTTACTAACTCTACTTTGTCATACACTGGCAACCTCTTTAACATCTAGATATTGCAAAATTGGGTCTCATTTGTCCACTATATATAAACCAAACAAAATGCACCAAATATACAGAAAAAATTTTGTCTGAAATTACCCAAGTATGAACACACTAGCAAATTATCTTTTGCAATTGCTTCCCTCCCACCTCCTCCAAACCAATAAACGAGTATATAGACGGTGGTATGCTGCTCACAGAGCTGGTTTAACAATCCCATTTCCAAAAGATGGTATTTCCTATGAAATTGAGCAAAACAATATTTACAAAGTAATATTTTACTGCTTCTACTTTTAACATATGTCGGGCACGTCTAAACATCTAGACAGACTAGATGTTTCAAATACGGGCTGAGTCTGTCCACTATATACAGAGCAGGCTTGACTAACCGCACACACACAACAACAGTTACGATCTGAACGTGTCTTCTAAATGTGAATGTTCTGGCCTAAAGCCCTTCCCTTTTATCCCTTCTCTACCAACCCTGTGGGCTTTAACGGCAAATTTCCAGAAAACAATCTGTCCTAGGAATTTTAACACAAAATGTATTAGTTTACTAACTCCATTTTTGTCACACACTGGCAACCTTTTTAACATCTAGAAGACGAGATGTTGTAAATTAGGAGGTGCTTGTCCATTATATACACGATATACACAGCAAAGTAAAAACCAAATGCATGAACAGAGGGACAATGCTTACTCTTGCCTCATTCTAAACACACTAGCATAGAGCCCTTTGCGTTTCCTTATTCCTCCTTCCCCAAATCAGTGCACAAACTATGTACTACTCAGAGAGGTGGCTTGGCCATTCCAAATAACCCCCACAATATTTCATAGGAATTTTAACAAGAAGATATTTTAAAAATGTGTTCTTTTACTACTTCTATCTACATGTTTTGATATATAAAGATGTCTAGGGCATATTAAGTACAATTTGTACAACTGTCTCCATGACAGACTGCATGATCCTATCTTTGAAAGAAATAAACTGTCTGTATACACTTAAGTAGATGCATAGAAAAAGGTCTAGGAAGACAGACCTCAAACTCTTTAAGTGTGATGATACAGGAGTGGTGTGACGGCAAAGAAAACAGGGATCTTGTACTTACTGCTAGGTTACTGTTTTAGAATTTTAATTTAAATTTCTGGAATTAATTTTTCTCAGCATAGAAAGGCAATACAAGTTTGTTGTAAACCTTTCAGTCACAGAAATGTACACCAGAGGAAGTGAGCAGTAAGGGAGACAGACAGACAGCCAAGTGGACTTTCTGAGCAGTGCCTCCTTCACTCTTTCCCAGGGCAGGGCAATTTGGGGACGGGAGCGGAGCAGGAGAACAAGCACGGCTGCAGACTCCAACACTCCTGCTCTTCTAAGGGAAGGCCACCTGGCCTCCTTGCCTGCAGGTGTGACACTGAGCCGAGGTGGCACAGACCCTCTGGGGACGCGGGACGCTGCTCTGCACTGCAAGTGACCCAGGAAGGGTCCTCTCTGATTAGCCCCTCCACGCAATAGTCATACTTTAAGGTTCAAGCTCCCCAGCAGCATCACTTGTAAGCATGAGTCTTCGGAAGGCTTTAAAAGGCGTCGCTGTGGAGAACTCAGGGGCTGGCGCCTCCCGCGCGCACAGCCGCTGCTCTCTGGACTGTGGACCGAGGCTGCGCGCACGGCGCAGTCTGTCTGAACAATACGGTTCCACGTTGTAAGAGACTGAAATACCAATTGGACAACTGTCAGAAAGCTTCAAAATGCTAGGAATTAAGATGTGGGTTGGCCATTGTCTGCAAGGGCAGAGAGTTGGAAAGAGTCCAAATATCTTTCAAAAGGGGTTGGGGGGATAAAGGAGGAACGGAATTTAGGGAAATAAATTATAGCACATCCAAAAAAAATAAAAAAAGAGGTGGATCTGTATGTATGAGAAAGGCCAAGATTTACTGCTATGTGAAGAAAGCACATTAAAAATCACTGTGTAAGACGTCTAACTCCATTTCTGCGGGTGAAACAATACGTGTGTATATGAGAATATACAAATAAATGCACGCGTGGGGAAGGAAGGCAGGCGAGGAAAGAGGACAGGGGAGAGGAGAGAGAGAATATGAGAATGAGAGACTATTTAATGGCTATATAGAAGGGAACAAAGGAAAAAATATATCTGTAGCAGTTTGAGATTATTTATGAATTCCAAAAAGAGAGAAAATGCAAACTGGTCTGTTCTTCTAGGTGTGATCCCCTTTGGTTGTATTCGATTCAGCTGAGATTAAATTATGTTACGATTAGGGCTTTGATTCGACCACATCAGGTTAAGTTTCCGCCCCCTTGGTGGGCTATATAAATGGACAATCACTCAAGAAGACACACAGAAGAAGATACATAGAAGAAGGCACAGGAAGAAAGAGCTCCATAGACACAGCAGAGGAAAAAGCTTTGATCCTGCAGGCCTGGGAAAAGAGATGAGCCATTTGCCTGATTGCAGCTGCAAAGAACAAAGCAGCTGAGCTGAGGAAGCCCAAAAAGAAACAACCCCTATGCCAGCCTACAGCTGAGATCAGAAGACACTGGGCCCCCAGAGCCTTAAGAGGAAGGAGTCCCCGCTGACTTGGGTGAGAAAGTACCTCTTATGGTTCCTTGAGTTGGACTCTTCAAGGCCTTATAACTGTAAGCTTCTACCCCAAATAAATACCCTTTATAAAACCCAACAGATTTCTGGTGCTTTGCATCAGCACCTCTTTAGCTGACTAATACAATATTCAAACTTTTAACAGTGGATTTGGGAGGGAGGTGGGAGAGCACATTACTAGAGACTTTATTTGGGGGCATTCTACTTTTATTTAAGTCCTACATTTCTGTATTCTTGGAATTTTTTTTCAAACGAGCACACAGTTTTTTACGATAGAAATCACTAAGATTTAAAATAACACAGATTGCCTATTTTTCAACAAGATACAGGACAGTCTCCCCAAACACCCTCCATACGTAAGGAAATAAAGTCAGTTCATTTTAACTGCAACTTCCGAGTGTGAGTTCATCCTTCTGTGTCCTTGGCATTGGCAATATACTGGCAATATACTGGCAATATGGAATACAATTCAGTACCTGAATCATAAGACACTCAACAGTCAAGAAGTGATAGGCAAGACCACCTTCAGGGCATTTTGTTTCTTTAATATCACATTAGGTCAGTGCTGATGGAAATCTTGACCACTTGTCAGAGTCATAAATTCCCAGGGCTCAACAAGACCTCCAGGGCAATTCATGCCACTCCTGCCTTTCAGTCTGTCACACGGCCTCCTAGACAACTCAGACAACAGCGGTCCTAGTCCAGGGATCTCCAGCAAAGGAAACACCACAGTTTCATATAAGATGAATGTTCCAATGGCTTGAAAGACCCCCATGCCTTCACTGTACTTTATTCAAGCGGGGTTCTGGCTACAAAAATGATTCACCCCCTCTCAAGGTCTAGACACCTGGCTGCTAAACATCTTTACCAGTCTGCAACCTTTCCCATCTCTCTCTGAGTGTAGGTTTGGATTCACACTGTCGATATAATGGAATTGACTGCACAAAAAGCAGTATCAGGACATAGTCTACTCCTGCAAACTTTGTCTGCAGGGGGGACGTGCTGTCACCTAGTGATGGGGTACTTTTGGGTAAAGACTTATGAGTCAGTTAACCCCAGGCAAGTTATCTCCAGAGATTTAACACTGTTTATAACTAAATTGTGCTTTTGTATTAGGACTTATTATAACAGTTAAGTTTGAGGATTTAAGGGCCACTGGTTGAGTTGTATGTATACAGAGCAAGATTGAAAGAAATACCAGTGTCAAGGGACAATTAAATGCATTCTTTAACTCTTATCAACCACAGCCTACTGTAACCTTGATTCTGTCTTGGGTTAACGCAGGGCACCTTTCTATTCACTCAACAGCCACTCTTCATGTGAAAAGTCCTCTTGGGACACAAACATTACTTCTCCCTTTTGGCAGTACCATCAGAGGCTCCTGGATGCTCTGCCTTTTTTAACTCAGAGTTGTCAGGGGCTCTCTCACTGAGCCCAGCCCATTCAGCCCAATCGCCACCAAATTCTAATCTCTGGGAACAGAGGACAATGGTGCTTTTTGGTCATCCCTTCAGAAGGTCTCCCTGTGAAGACTAGGCTTGGGTTTCTCTGAGCAGAAAGGATGAGGTTCCTCTAATACTAATAATCTATAATTGGTCTCTAGCAACCACACTCAGCTAGGACTGGAAATAAAGCCTTGTACTAGGGTTTAAAGGAACTCATCTCACTGTGGAGTGCAAGAGTGGTTAAGAGGACACTTGAAGTCACATAAGGTCACGTGTTAGCCGGATGTTCCTGGGCAAGTTGCATCACACTTCTGAGCCTTGTCTTGAAAATGAAGATAAACCACCCATCTTATTACAAAGACTGAATAAAATCTACACTGCTTTGTGGGGAATTCAGCTCTCTCAACACTCGGGCTTCAAATTATCTCCTTAACTTGCCCTCCTACTCCTATCCAGACAGACCGTCTGGCCTCTCTTTTTGCTGTTTCCAAGGCCTAGAATGCCCGTTTCCCCACATCGACATATCCAGATTCTGCCCTACCTTCCAGGCCCTTCCATACCACCTCTTTTATGAAGTTGTTTTTTTTGTTGTTGTTGTTCTCCAAGCCAAGGGCCATTTCTCTCTCCTCTAAATTCCTTGACACATTATCTGTGCACCTCATGTGATGTTTACCACGTGCTGCCTTGTCTAATGATGGTAAGTAGGCTCGGTCTCTCCTATTTGCACCTGGTCTCTTCAAGGGCAGGGCTGTCCCCGTTTCCAGCACAATGCCCGGCAAAGTGGTTCACATATAAAAAATGCCAAGAAATGCTGGCAGGAGGCAGCAAATAGCAGGTGCTCCACAAGGAACTGAGTGTTCCTAAGGGGCAGACGCACCCTTGCTCCTTTCTGTGGGTCCGTCAGTAGTTGCCATCCACCCTGGGCCCTTACACTCCCAAAGGTGGGTGGATGTGAACGTGGGTGATGAATTGGTTCAGCTAAAACAGTCGATTCTGTCCACATTCACCAAAGAGGTCTCAAGATCAGAGAAGACAGCCACATCAAATATATTCTTCAGAGGAAGTTTTGTCAACGGGACTAGTCAATATGACGTTAAGCACAAACCCCAAAGGCTTGGTAAACGGATGGAGACCATTTTTCTCCTTGCACCAAGTCCTGGCAGGGGATGTCCACGTGCCGCATCATGTAGCCAAAGGCTTTTCCCCCAGTAAGCCTCCATCAGCATCCCAAGCCAACCTGTTCAACAGCCCAGGAAGGCACAACCAAGGCTGGATTAAGGGAAGGAAGAAAATGAGTTATGTGGAGGAGGGAAGGGAATGTTTTACAACCAGCTGAAAAAGAGGAAGTTTAGGGAGACAGACAAGAAGCGGCCCATCTCCACGAGCCTCATTTAAGTTATATTTAGCCTTCCCATTCGCAGTAACTGGCTGCATTATTTATTTTGGCCAGCAACTACTACGTGCGGCTTAAAGAACAATAGGCTTTTAAGGTTTAGTGCCACAACATTTAGAGACTCGAATAAAGATCATCCAGTAAATTATTAAACACGAAGCAGATGCTACACTCCAGCCCCCTGCAGTACCTTGAAGTGAGGGACAGCCTGAGGAGAAGCCAGGAATTCTAAACCCAAGGGCACTGGCTGGAACTGAATCCTTGCATGATGTCGGGGCTGCTGTGACGCTGCTTATCCTGCAGTGTGGTCCAAGGGGCATCAAGGGTGGCGCCCGCTTGGAAAAGGCTGTGCTGGACAGGCCAACATGGGGGGGTGTCGGTCAGGGCTCCCCCTGGTCTGCCTTCATGCAGTAAGAGATTGCAGACGGTGCTGGCTCTGGGTTCTCTCCACAGCGGAGGGCTGGGGAGGGCCGTTCTGGCTGGGAGAGGTCTTGGGCAGCAGTATTCTGCCTTGATATGAGACAGAGAACTCTTCAGTGGGCCTGATCAGAGAACAGGGCTGGCAGGGGTGGGACTAGGATGGTATGCATCCCCAAAACCCCGCTTTGGCGCTGCTCCTCATTTGGAAGAACCTGCCCGAAGATCAGAGTCTCAGCATCTGAGAAGACATAGCTATCAAGGCAGAGTGGGCGTCTGCTGTGATGAAGTCCAGTTCCTCAACATGGGGCTGGCTGGTGGGTAGCTATATTAGTCAGGGTTCTCTAGGGAAACAGAACCGACAGGAGGTATCTGTAAATAGTATGAGATTTTATAAAATTGTCTCACGCAACCGTGAGGAGGCACAAGTCCAAATTTCATCGGGCAGGCTACAAGCCAAGGACTCCGATGAAGGTCCTCGATGAGTTGCCCCAGAGATGCTGACTGTCTGAAGTAGAGATGGGGATTCTCTCCCTGAATGATGAAATCACTTCTCCTTTTCAGGCCTTCAACTGATTGGATGAGACGCCACTAATTGCTGATGGCAATCTCCTCAATCGATTGTAGATGTCATCAGCCATCGATGCAATCAACTCACTGATGATTAAAATCCATGAAATGCCCTTGTATTACAATTAGCCCAGTGCTTGCTTGATCAAACTACTGGGCACCATCACCTGGCCCAGCTGACACATGAACCTAACCATCACAGTGGGGAAGGGTCAAGAACCTCTCTTGAAAGCTGAGGAGACTGACATGGAGACCGCCTGGCTGGAAGGCCCCGCACCCAGCTCTGCATGGAGTAGCTGCCAAGAAGATCCAGAGGCAGACAGAGGTCTCAGAAGTCTTGGGTTTCTTAGGCAACAGTTTACGCCAGAGAGCGGACTGCTGCAGCCAGGAACTGCTTTTCATGCTTTTGAACAGCAGTTGGCATCTACTGTTCCCTCTGCCTGGCCTTCTCTGCTCTTGCCCTTTAGCAAGACTTCTGGGCATCATTTAGGTCTCGGCTGAATGTCATCTTCTCAGAGAAGCGTTCCCTGACCGCAGACCCTGCCCCATCTGAAAAATCAGGCCTCCTTGTTATTTTTTTCGTAGACCCCAGTTCTTATTCTTCATAGCACTTTGTTTCATCCATCACTCTAGACTTGACGTTGGATGGGGTGTGGCTATCCCATCAGGTCCCACTGTACACCCTCAGTGCCTAGCACTTAGGCTACACACAGAGTAGGAGCCCAAACCACAAGCAACGGACGCAGGACTCAAGAAAGACACCTATCAAGTGTTTTATATTGAGCAGCAAGCGTCACAGGATCCTCAACAAGAGCAACTGCTTTTAGAACATGGACCTGGGAAAGAGTTTTGGCCTCAGATGCTCTATCTGGAAGCTTTGCCTCTTACCAGTTCTGTGACCTACAGCTGTTTACCCCTCCACAGCTCAGTGCCCTCGGCAAGATAATGGCAAACATGATATATACCTTACAGGGTGGTTTTTAGGGTTAAATGAGACAATATGTGAAGATCTTATTTGTTCAGGGCTTGATGCAGGATAAGCACGCAAAATCAGCAGCTGCCCTTCTTAACCATGAGCCAATAACGTAGGTGAGCTTCCATCAAAATAGAGAGACTGGGCTTTCAAATGGTTGCTCAGTGGCCCTTTCCTCTACAATGCTCATCCTACTGGTCTTGACAGCAGTCAGCTTAACTTCAGTCACATAACACTGGGATGTTCATTGTGAGGTTCAAAGCCCAAGTTTGCAAAGAGGTACCTTTGCATGCCATTTATCTGCATAATTTAGAGCAGATTCAGTCAGCCTGGTAATGTCGTTCACTTGCACTCTGCTATGCGTGCTTGGGCCAGAGAAGGAGGAGAAGAATGACAGTGAACACTCTGGGGTTTGCTCAGCTGCTATGGCTGTGAGGGTCCCTCTTGGGAATGTGACACAATGATTATCAAAAATAATAAGATAAAAAAATATATAGCATGGACCATGTTGGAAAACGAGGCCTCGTCACCCTCCACACCAGAATAGCTCTGTGTGAACAAGGAAGGCCTCCAGCAAGTGAGGCTGCTGGTCAGAACTGGGGCTCTGCGCGCGCCCTTCCTGGCCTCACCCTGCTTCTAGCCTTGCACTCGGCCTGGGTCACACTCATTCTGCGCATCTTGGGAAAAGGTGCCGGGAGCAACCAGAGTGGCCACAAGCTCACAAGGCCTTCGTCCTGACCTCCAGCTGAGAAGGGAGAAAAAGGGCAGGGGAGGTGGAGAGCGTGCCAAAGCCAGAGGGAGGTGCATGAGGGTGAGGCGGGAAAAAAGAAGAAAGAAAAAGTGTGCCTGAGTGAAGTAAACTAGAAGAAAAAGGTCAGTGACTAAGGCTGGGTTGACTAAAACCCTGTGAGCTACCACCCAACTATTAAGACCGTGTTTTCTAAAATATGGAATGATACGGGGAAATGTCCACAATATAATGATGAACTTTAAAGGCAGGTTACAAAATAGCTTGCAGAGTATCAACCCATTTTTGTAAATGTGTCTGAACATCTAAAGACCTATCTCCTCCTATCTATATTACCTTAGACGTAGGTGAGAGAGAGGTGGGGGAAAGACAAAGCCCGAGAATATAGGAAGATGTACGACTAAATGCTGGCATGAGTTTATTTCTTTGATGGGATTATGAGAGATTTTTTATTATGTTTTCCTATATTTTCCAATTTTACATGATAAATATAATTGTTAAAAACAAGAAAGTTTTACTACCACATCTTTTTCTATATCCTTTCTCCTAGCACCCACCTGATGGAAACTTGTGATCAAATCTATTTGCACCAATCTAAGAGAAAGATTAAAAAAAGATAAAGCAATATGGCATGGAGGGTGCACCTCCAGTCATCCCAGTGTGGTGCCAAGACACGCAGGCACGCTTTCGTCAATTCATAAAACATTTCCCGGGTCCCTACTATGTGGAAGGCACAAGACACAAATGTCAAAGCCTGGGGGCCAGAACACATCCTCTTTCACTCTGAAGAAAGCTCATCTCCCGGAAGCGGGAGTGGCTCAGTCGATAGAGCCCCCGTTTACCATATGGGAGGCCCCGGGTTCGCTTCCCGGGGCCTCCTTGTGAGGGCAGACCGGCCTGCGCAGCCTAGTGGGCTGATGCAGCAAGCCCTCACAACAGGAAGCGGGTGTGGCTCAACCAATAGAGCCCCGTTTACCATGTGTGAGGCCCCGGGTTTGCTTCCCGGGGCCTCCTTGTGAGAGCAGGCCGGCCTGCAAGGGGCTGATGCGGCGGGACCTCACAGCAAGGGGAAGATAAGCAGACACGGAGAAGACACACAGCAAATGGACACAGCAAGCACAAGCAGCAAGGGGGGGATAAACAAATAAATAAATAAAT
>JAQZBX010107820.1:0-10613 GCA_029593785.1 Cabassous unicinctus
TGATTTTCCATTTGCCTTTATCTTTCCAAATGGTAAAAATCTGTTTACATTGTTAGCTTTGGAAGTGTGGATATCATGCTTCAATGCTAATTGGCTAATTGAGTTTTTCTTTGAGAAATAAGTTCTAATAAAGGTTAAGGGGAAAAAAAGTCACCTTTCACCTAAAATTCTAAATGATATTTTCTCATATTATTGTATACCAGCTATATAGTTGCATATGTCTA
Organism: Cabassous unicinctus; assembly: GCA_029593785.1. Taxonomy (NCBI): domain Eukaryota; kingdom Metazoa; phylum Chordata; class Mammalia; order Cingulata; family Chlamyphoridae; genus Cabassous; species Cabassous unicinctus. The sequence goes on from JAQZBX010107820.1 coordinate 225, forward strand.
TACTCAACAATTGGAAATATTCTTCCCTGAAAAGATATCAATTGTCTCTAGGGGAATATTCACCTAGCAGAAGTATATAATTTATAAATAAATATATTTAACAGAATGCTTTAAAATGTCGACAGTTACTCTCAAGATAATGAGGGAAAATATTTTCCTTTTTAACAGTCCAGGATCAGCATCTAACTGTATTCTTAAAAATGTTTTGTAACTTACAGGCACAGTTGAGAAAATCACAGGATTCCTTGGGACATCATATGTTCATTTATTTAAGCAAATATTTACTGGCTGCCATCTAGGCACAGTGGACTTTGCAATGCACTAGCATTCAGTGGCAGCCAAGAAAACATATATCTATTAAATAATACTGTTTTGTCTCATGAATATCTAATATTGAATGTGTCTGTGATCAACTATTCTTGGATCCATCACAACTATTAACAAGTGCCATCTTTCCATTGGAAATGCAGGGTAGCTCAAGAAGTATATCAATATGTAGCATAGATTCTTATTAATGGGTACAAGGAAGCATTACTTCAAAGATTTTTTGTGTCCAGTAATTACATTGTGTTCACAATAATATTGTAATGTAGTTTTAAAATCACCTCTATTATCAATATTGGTGCCTATAAAATTGATGTCTATAAAATATATTCAAGTTCAACACATCTAAGACACTTGAAATTGTGATCTTCCAGTCTGTAAGCTCTGTGGTGGCAGAAATCATAATATTTTTAAAAATTACCTAAGTAGACAAATAATGAATTTTTTTCCCGTTATTCCTAAGGTCTTTGATATTTATAAGAGCATATAAAATGGAAAATTCAGACCAGTACTCAAGAAGAATCAGCAATGTCTTTAAATTACCTATCAGAGCTACAAAACGGAGAAACAATGTCAGTTTGTTATGCCATTAGAAGCAATTTTAACAATCAGTGCACTTGAAGTAATTTCCTGGCAACATCGGCTAAATGACTTGGTTATTCCTCTCACTCATGTATGGATATATTACTTGGATCAGCATTTATAAGCAATAAGTGATGTGAAAAAAGAAAAATATGTCTGTAATGCTTTTAGGAAAGATGATATAAATCATGCTGAACTTGAAATAAATTCTGATTATAATTTTGATATGTGCTGTCCAATAGTGTAGCCCCTGGCTTCGTGTGACTATTGAACTCTTAAAATGTAGCTAGTCTTAACAGAGATGTGCAAGTATAAAATACACACCACACTTGAAACATTTAGCATGAATGAAAGAATGAAAAACATTCCCTTCATATTTCATATTCACTGCATGTTGAAATGATAATATATTGAATATATTGATTTATATTAACCATTATAATTTAGCCTGTTTCTTTTTAATTTTCTAAGATGCTACTAGAAAATTTTAAATTGCATATGTGCTTCTCATTATATTTCTATTGGACAGAACTGATATAGGCAACTAATTAGTGAAAATTACAGATTAAAAATAATTATCAACACTGCCATATAAAACAATTGCTTAAATAACATGACAATTTCATATCTAGCATTAAATGCTTAGTATCCTTTTAGTGTATTTCCCAAAAAATAATTTTTTCATCTCTTCAATATATTCATTTCCAAATTTTTTGACAATGGCTTGTTACAACTACTTATTGAAGCATTTTAAATTTTATTTCAACATCTACTATAATTTATTTGATCTTACCATTCAGAATAACCATATATTGATAAATATTAATAGCTTACCTTTCAAGTGACATTGATTGAAAATATCAAGAAAACTTAAAGCATTTGAACAACATAAGACCATGTGAAAACATGTTCACAAACAGGAAAGTTAAATATAAAATCTATGGAATGTATATGGCATCTCTTTCAAAATATCTTTCTCATAAAGAGAAGAAAATTCTGTTTAGCAAAACATTTATCAAAATCAATGCTTTTGGTGGCTTGAAACATCATTTATTTCTGAACTGATAATACTAAATCTAAGACTTGGAATTAATTAATTCCAATCTTAAATATCTAGTCCTACTTTTACTTCAGTTTAATGACCTCTTTTTCCTACTAGTGAATGACGGTATCAAGAGTCTAAATCAGAAGATCTGTAAGATATATTAGATGACTTAAGGACTAAATTCTAGTCATACTTTCGCTGATGACTGGGAGTCTTAGTTTTCTAGGTAGCTATGCCAAATACACAACAGGTCGGTTTAAATAACAGAATTTATTGGCTCATGATTTTAGAGGCCGGAAGTCCAGATCAAGGCATTGCATTGAAGACTCGTTTCCTGCTGGGTCGATAGTGTTCTGGTTGCCTGGCCATCCTTGGATTCCTTGGCTTTCCTGTCACATGGTGCTGTCCGACCCTTTCGTATCCAGTTCCACTGACTTCCTGCTTCCACCTCTAACCAATAGTTTTTATTCTGTGTCGTTTCCTTTGCTTCAAAGGACTTCAGCCACTTTGGATTAAAGCCCACCCTCCTTCAGTTTGGACACACTCTCAATTAATATTAACATCTTCAAAGGTCCTATTTACAAAAGAATTCACACTCACAAGACCAGAGGTTAGGACCTGAACACAGGGGACATTATTCAGAATAGTCCCCAACACTGGGGGATTTTTAAAGATGAAAAATCAACTGTTAAATAGTGGAATGTGAACACATCTCCCCATCTCAACTTCTGCTAAAAATAATCTGCATTTCATTGTATTTCCAGATTGCTTTTTTGCCTCAGTAAAAACCTCAAAGTCATAGGAATGATAAAGAAATCCAAGTTGGTTTGAGTTGCATACCTTCCTTACTCATTTTTTCTTACCTTGTTTCTCTCTTTAAATCCTGATTTCAACCTGAACTTCTGTGCAAATCCATCATGAATCCCGTGCTCTTAAGATATTCTAGCTGACACTACTTGCCTTAATACCCTGTTCGATAACTCTTCCTGAACCTTTCCCCATAATAAAAACTCATCTGATCTGAGCACAGCTCTGTATAAGCACCTAGGGGACTGATATAATAAAGTAATTTGTTTATTGTGGTAGTAGATGCACCTGACTTGTGTATTATGCCTCCAGGTAACATAATTACAATTTAATAATGACCTTCTCCATATATACTACTTTTATAATAATATAAGAAATGCATAATGGGATATCAAGGTAGAGAAGCAAGATTTGGTCATTTTTGAGGCTCCCTATTACACTTTCATATTACAAACCAGTGATGGGTCTATTGCCAAGCTTACGTAAAGTATAGAAAAATATTCCCAAGTTCACATAGACAAGTATATAACAGAAGGAAGATTCTAACTCAGGTTTTCTGGTTATAGAGTCTAGGCTTTATAGGACTAATCAAATTTTGTATTCTTAAATTTGGTCCCAAGAACAAAGCAAATAAAAAGAATGAATAAAGCTCATTAGTTTTATTTTGTTTGTTACCAATCATTGTAATGAAATCATTGAAAACCTGACAGATTTTCACCAAATTTGTAGAGTATGTTTGGAATGATTTGCCTTAAAATATGCTCCATATGGCAACCAGAAAATTTTTTATTCACTCTTTAAAAGATGGGGTCATATTCCAGAAAAGCAAAAACTGAAGAATGATTGTCACCAAATGTGGACGGCATGGTTTGGACAGCCACACTAGGTGGTCTAGAAAGAATTTGCTTTGGGGAGTCCTGGCTAGAGGGTGGGGACCTTAAAGAGTTAGACAGTCCTTATCCTTTTTCAGGGAGGCTTATTCAGAGACCAAGGGGAGCTTGAATGCTTGCTTATCAAGAGAAGACACCATGGACAACAACAAAACCAATTCTCTGAGCAAGTCTCATGTGAACAATGACAAGTGGGTGAGTAGCACCCACAGCAGGCCTGCTGGAACAGTGTCACTGGGGAAAACTCAGGTGCCAAGAGCAGGATCAGGTACCCATTTATTCTAGGGCAGCACACAGAGATACAAGAGGACCTGGAGCCAGATTCAAGGGGAATTATCTCTGTCCTTGGCCTATGAGTCATTTAAAATGTGATTAGGGAAGCATGGATGCCTCTCAGAACGTTGACACCTGTCCATTCCTGCCAGCTAAGCTTTAGCAAGTGGAAAAGGTACAGGGTTCTACCCTGGTGTGCTTGGGTGTTAGCGGGCACTGGGGAGTTTTGGCCCCACCCTTCCAGTTACAGCTGTAGGTCATGGTGAACTAGCAGGAGGAGTTGCCACATCAGTGTTCATGGTTGGGAAAGCATATCATTTAAGGGTTAGGATGCAAGCCTTGGGACTGACCAGGATTTATGAAACCCTTAGCCATAAACAGTGTCCATGGAGGCTGGCAGAAGGCCAAAACTCTTTGGGAGGCCAGACAGTAGGGAATAAATGTGGACAAAATACCTTGTACCCCTCATAGTGAATTCACATATAAGCTCCATTTAGATCATCAAAACAGGGCAAGTGCCAGGAAATGATTGTGTTGATTTGTAAGTCCCTTCTAATATGGACAGCTCATGATTGCATATTCTAGTCTAAGTTGAAACTGGATTTTATTTAGCAGTGGTTAACATTTTCTCTATTGAAACCTAGTAAAGTATTGATAAAAAATTCTTCCTTAAATAGTCTTTCGAATAACTATAATACTGTTTAAAACTTCATAAAGACTCTTAAAATATGCTTTATCCCAAATTTCTATGGTTTAATATTAAGTTTCCAGTTTAAAGGATTAATCATACCTTGGTTCTATATTTACTTTTATCTACTTTATGCAACACTCAAGGCTATTGCTTATGAATGAGGCTGATTGTGACATACTATTTGAAATTTTACATGATGTTTATATATTTGTTAAACAGCTTAGGATAAAAGGAACAGGTATTATTTTGAGCCAAAACTTCTAATTTTTATGTTTCAGTTGCCAGCAGTACACTTATTCTTAAAAAAAAAACATAACATAATTAAAAAATTTTTTTTAATTTATTGAAGTATGTCACTCATACATAAACATTGATGAACAATAAGTATATAGTAATAGTTGTGAACTTACAAAACAAATATATGTAACATCATACAGGACTCCCACACTTTACCCTCCTCCATCAATACCTTGCATTGTTGTGAAACATTTTTAACTAATGATTAAAGAGCATCCTCAGAATCTTACTACTAACCAAAGTATTTCTCCCCAACTCACCTTATTATTATTATTATATCATTTTCACATGAACATACATAAACAATAAGGGTATAGCAAAAGTTGTGAACTTATAAAGCAAACATGCATAACATCATACAGGGGTCCCACACATCAAACCACCACCAATACCTTGCATTGTTGTGAGACATTTGTTACAAATTATGAAAGAATATTGTCAAAATCTTACTTCTAAACATAGTCCTTATCTTACATTTGGTGTATTTTTCCCCCAACCAACCCTATTATTATTTTTTAAATATATTTTATGACAGACGTTGTAAACTTATAAAACAATCATGCACATGTGCAGAATTCCCAAACAACACTCCTCTATCAACACACCACACTGTGGTAGAACATTTGTTATGGATTATAAGATAATATCAGATTATTACCAGGTCCACAGCATACATTTGGCACACTTTTTTCATACTCCTCCATTATTGACACAGTACCTCTTTGGCATAGATGCCTGATTATTACATTATTACTGTTAATTAACCACAGTCCATAAAGCACTCCATTTGTAACTTTCCCATGCTTCTCCACATTCCCACCACGCTGCAACAGTGATGTATATCTGCTCTAGCTCACAAAGGACACTAGTGCATCTGTACCATCAACCCCAATTCTCATCCACCTCTGGCTTTACTGTGGTATTTAGTCCCTAGATTATTCTCTAGCTTTTTGTCAATTGGTATTTACATCCCTAGACTACCATTTTCAGCCACATTCCCATTAATAAACCAGCTGTTACTCACTATAATGTGTTAATATCAACTCTATACATTTCTACACTTTCACAGTAAGGTTAATTAAAACTTCTGCATAGATTAAGCATCAGTAGTCCATCTCGGTCTTCCTCTTATCTTCTTTAAGAATCCACCACCTACCACCAGGTCTACATTTTATTCTAGAAGATTTATGGTTCTTGCTTTTATATTTAGGTTTTTTATCCATTTTGAGTTAATTTTTATAAGGTGTGAGATAGAGGTCCTCTTTCCTTCTTTTGGCTATGGATATCCAGTTCTGTCATCACCATTTGTTGAATGGACTGTTCTGTCCAAGCTGGGTGGATTTGACAGGCTAGTAAAAATCACTTGACCATAGATGTGAGGGTCTGTTTCTGAACCTTCAATTCAGTTTCATTGATCTATGTGTCTGCATTTATGACTGTACCATGCTGTTTTTACCACTGTAGTTAGGTAATATGATTTAAAGTCTGAAAATGTGCATCCTCCAACTTTGCTTTTCCTTTTTGAGATGTTTCTGACTACTCAGGACCCCCTTACCTTCCAAATAAATTTTGATAATCATGTTTTCCATTTATTTAAAAAAATGCTGGTGGAATTTTTATCGGGATTGCATTGAATCTATATACTATTTTGAGTGGAATTGACATCTTAATGATATTTAATCTTCCAATACTTGAGCATGGTATGTTCTTCCAATTATTTACATTTTTTAAAAAATTTCCTTTAACAATGGGAGAAGAGGATGTAGCTCAGGTGGCTGAGCATCAGCTTCCCATGTATGAGGCCCCGGGTTCAATCTCTGGTGTCTCTTAAAAAAAGGAAAAAAGAAAAAATGCTGGAGCCTTCTTTTAGCAATGAGCTGTAGTTTTCTGAATATAAGTGCTTTACATCGTTGGTTAAGTTTATTCCTGAATATTTGAGTTTGATATGTCATATTTTATTTTTACCACTCTTTTGATGCTTTTAGTTACTTTTACTGATATAATCTTCATTTCTAGACTCTCTTTCAAGCCTCTCTCTCCTGTCTTTTCTTTTCAGACTGTTAGCACACCCTTTAGTATTTCCTGCAAAGCTAGTCTCTTGGTTACCAACTTTCTCAGTTCTGATTATCTGTGAATATTCTAAAATTGCCCTCATTTTTGAAAGACAATCTTGCTCAATATAAGATTCTTAGCTGGAAGTTTTTCTCTTGTGGTATCTTAAATATATCATACCACTGTCTTGTTGCCTCCATGATTTCTGGTAAGAAATCAACACTTAATCTTATTGGATATCTCTTTTTTTTTTTTTTTTTTAAGATTTATTTATTTATTTTATCCCCCCCTTGCTGCTTGTGTTCGCTGTGTCCATCTGCTGTGTGTTTTTTCTGTGTCTGCTTATCTCCCCCTTGCTGTGAGGTCTTGCTGCATCAGCCCACCGCACCGTGCGGGCTGGCCTGCCCTCACAAGGAAGCCGGGGCTTCCCATATGGTAAACGGGAGCTCTATCGATTGAGCCACACCTGCTTCCCTTGGGTATCTCTTATATGTTCTGCATGGCTTTTCTCTTGCTGTTCTCAGAATTCTTTGTCTTTGGCATTTGACATTCTGTATGTATGTGTCTCAGAGTTGGTCTATCTGGATTTATTCTGATGGGAGTACATTGTGCTCCTTGGACATGGATATCTATATCCTTCAAAAGGTTGGGAAATTTTTTACCATTATTTCTTCAAATATTCCTTCTGCCACTTTTCCCTTCTCTTGTCCTTCTGGGACATCCATGACATGTATGTTTGCATGTCTCTTTCTGTCATTTAGTTCCCTGAGACCTTGTTCAATTTTTTCCATTCTTTTCTTCATCTGTTCTTTTGTATTTTTGCTTTCAGAGGCCATTTCTTCACTCTCACTAATCCTTTCTTCTGCCTCCTCAAATCTGCTATTATATGACTCCAGTGTATTTTTAATTTCATTTATTGCAACTGTCATTCCCATAAGAGCTGCTATTTTTCATTGTATGCTTTCAATTTCTTCTTTGTGCTCATCCAATGTCTTCTTAATATCTTTAATTTCTTTAGCCATTTCATTGAATTTATTAAGGAGATTTGTTTGAACATCTATGATTAGTTGTCTTAAGTCCTTTCTGTCATCTGGAGGCTTATCTTGTTCCTTTAACTGGGCCATATCTCCCTTTTCTTGGTATGGATTGCAATTTTTTGTTGGTGCCTTGGCATCTGGTTTACTAGAGTGTTTATTCTGGGTGCAGTTTCTCTCTTTAGTTTAGGGCTTTCTTGTCTTTTCTCCCTTGCTGATTGTGTAGTAGGAGCCAAGGATGTAGTTGGTGCTGTAAGCAATGGAGGCTCAAGCTGCCTTCATTGTCCCAGGGACCAATGAAATGCCTCCCAACTTTCTCCATTGTCTGGGGTCAGGACAAAGCCACAACCGTGTGTAATAATCCAAATCACGCAGGCCTAGACTGTAGTTGCCCAGAGAAACTGATGAATCTTCACATCTTTCTCCCCTGCCTGGGGCGGGGATGGAGTTGCAGGTGTGAGCAGCAAACTATGCTGTCTAGGTCCAAAATGACCGCAGGTGCCCTGGTAGTCTCCTGACTGTTCAGTCTGTGGCAGCTAAATGTACCTGCAGTTACCTGGAGAGACTGGTGCAGGGCCCGCCAGCTTCCTCCCTGCTAGAGGTGGGGCTGAAGCCTAGGCTAGGGCTGCGGCCAATCTGGGTGAAAGAAACCAGTCTCTACCATCACTGTGATTTTCAGTCAGCCCGGCTTCCCCTCATGCTGAGGGCAGAGTCAAAATGGTGGCTACTGGTCTCTTTCCAACTTGTACCAGCTCAAACTTTAGCTGTTCTTAGGGTTATACTTTAGCCAGCTGAATTTCCTAATCAGTAGCTGAAGTCAGTGGCTAACCGTCTCTTCCTCCCCTGTTTTTGGGAAATGGAGCTTCTAACTCCAGCCACAAAATAGCTCCTGGGGTGGCTTGTGCTGCCAGAGTAGGATGATCACCGGCCTCCGTGGTGTGGCCTGTATTTTCCCGGAGAGGCTGGCACAGCTCTCCCCAGCTTCTTCCCTGCTGGAGGTGGAGCTGGGGCTTATGCTAGAGCTGCAATATGATCTAGATGGAAAGAAGCCGGTCCTTACCAGCACTGTGGCTTTCAGTCCACCTTGCTTCCCCTCTTGACAGGAGTGGAGTTAAAATGGCAGCTACGGGCCTCTTTCCGACTTGGACAGATTCAAACTTTAGCTGTTCTTAGGATTATATTGTAGGCAGCCGAATTTACTAATCAGTAGCTGAAGTGGGTGCCCAACAGTCTCTTCCTCCCCCGTTTTGGGGAAGTGGAGCTTCCAATTCCAGCCGCTGAATAGCTCCCAAGGCGGCTTGTGCCTCCAGTGGAGGATGGGCACCAGCCTCCGTGGCTTGGAGGGCTCTACTCACAAATCTCTGCAGATGGGCAGTCTTCTTCTTCCATTCTTTCCAGGAGGTTGCAAGATGCTCTTCTGGTCTCCTGGAGCCCCCAAACAGGTGCTTTAGATAGCTCTGGGTGATTACTATTTGCCCTGTAGCTTGAACTGACTCTAGGAGCTCCTTACTCTGCTGCCATCTTGCTGGTTGTCAAAATATAACATAATTTTTAATTAACAAAACTAAGAAACACCAAGAGATTTTTAATGAACTGATTACTTATTAATTTCCTAATTATTTCTTCCTTTAAGGTCTATGTTCTGTGCTCAGAAACAACAACTTCTGGACTGGATTAAAATATATGGTAAGTTCAGTGATAGCAATGTTGCCAAATTTTTATGCTTCATCTAAATTACTACCTTATAGTTTATTATCTGCAAATCTTTCTCAGATTATTGAGGAGAGATTTCCATTTAAAATATATTATGAAAAATAGGAAAATGAATATATATTTTGCAATATTATATACTAAAGCAACTATGAATTTAGAATGTAAAATTAATTTGAAAATCCTGAAACTTGCTAGATAGAAAATGTTAAAGTTTTGGAAATTTATTTTTAAAGTATCACAAAACTTGCTGAACATCAAAAGTTAAAAAAAATCAAATTTTCTAATTTGTGAGTTATTTTATTATAAGTTAGCAATCAAATATACTTAAGAATTATTTGAATACCAAGAATTTATATACTAGAAATCCTTATGGACACATAAAAATGGCTAAAATTAATGTATCTCAATAATCAGCTTTGGATAAAGTAGCGTTGGACTTTTGAACTAGGGAGATAAGGTAGCTGAAAATAAATAAATTGCTTAAAGTTTTACTTCCATAATCCATAATAGAAATTTTTTCGTGACTTATATTAGGATGTCATTTTAAAAAAACTGCTAAATTGAGGTATGATCTTTTGTTAACATATTGTATTTGCTATAAGTACAAATATTTACACATGAAGTGGCCATGAATACTTACATACATGTTGGTTTAAATTTGTGAGCCACTTTGCATTGAAA
>JAQZBX010107821.1:0-10614 GCA_029593785.1 Cabassous unicinctus
GTGTGCCTGGTGGTGTGTGCCTGGCGTGTGCCTGGTGTGTGCCTGGTGGTGTGTGCCTGGCGTGTGCCTGGCGTGTGCCTGGTGGTGTGTGCCCGCTGGGTCTCCAGGTGCACACTCTGCATTGCTGTCTGGCCCCAGCACTCCCACCAGCCCGTGGCCGTGTGGACGCTTGCATGGATGCTTGCTACCGGCAGGCTTTGTGCCTTTTTGCCCATCTGATTGGGTGTGAAATGGGGGCTCCTGGTGGCTTGAATTTGCATTTCCCTCATTACCGGGATCCCCTGCAAAGGCCAGTCCTGTTCTTGTCCTTCTGTTGCGGGTCACCCTGAAGCTTCTCCTCCCTTCATCCCTCCTGTGCCACAGCAGGGGGGTGCCCCAGGCCTCTGCGCCTTCGTGCACCCCAGCCTCAGCTGCCCGGGGCGATTGCCCGGGGCCTCGCCCACAACTCTGCCTCCCGGAACGCTGCCCTCTTGGTCCCTCAGTTGCCTCACACCCAGCATGTCCCAACCTGAGCCCCCCACTGGCCCCCACCTCCTCCCGGTCAGAGATTGTCCCACCCCGGCCATGCTCCTCAGCAGCTCCCGAGCGTGGTTTGGCTGAAATGCACCTCTGATGGTGGGCCCTTGTGCCCTCAGAGTAGAGACCCCCTCCGGTCCCTCCACGTCTCTGGGTACGTCCCCAAATGCCCCACTGTTTGGTCAGGCTGGCAGAGCCTAGCTGTGCCTCTGTCCCTCGGGTGCCCCTGCCCTGCTCCTCCCAGGGCGTCGGGCTGGCAGTGAGCGTGCCTGAGTGGGCTGCGTAAGTCTATCCCTGGGTGCACTGCGGGGCCAGGCACAGGGGCACAGGCTCGGGACAGGAGGGCCGGCGACGACGGCCAGAGGTGGTGGGGGGAGCACGGGTACCCTGATGCCCCCAAGCCCCCAAAGGAGAGCCACTGCTTTTGGGAGAGCCAGGCCTCGGTGAGCATTGTGGCCTCGGCCAGCAGCAGTGTCCCTGCGCCCCTGCCCGGCCAGTAGGAGGGCGAGCGGTGGCGAAGGGCCGCGGGTTGGCGCGCCCGGTCCCCAGAGCCCTGCTTCCTGGTGCTGCCTCCCTCCCCCGGGGCCCGGCGCTGGCAGGCCTGAGATGGGCTTTCCGCTGCCCTATTTGGCACCTTTCCCCACTTCTGTTGGAGCCGCACCCCGGGCTGCCGATTGGCAGAAAGTTCTCGGGCCCCGTCCCCGCGGAAACCCTGCAGCCCGCCACCCCGGGGCGGCTGAAATGGAAACCCTGAAACGCAGCCCGGGTTTGTCTTCGGTAGACGGCAGTCGAGGGCGGCACAAAGGGGGCCTGTTGGTCTGGACGCCGCCCCGTCCTCGCCCGCCACGGCGAGGCCCGGGTCCCTGGAGGGGGTAGCTGCCGCTTCCCGTGCCGCCCCTGTGCGCGGGGCAGGCAGGGGGCCTGGGGGTGCGCTCTCTGGCTATTCCCTGGAGCACTCCACAGGCAGCGATGCTCTCACCCCATTTTAGAGGTCATGAAACTGAGGCTCTCCCCGGGCCAGAGTGTCACAGCCCCTCGGGGCAGGTCTGGGGTTTGAACCTGGGGCTGTGCGAAGGTTCTTTCACCTTCCCCTGCCCCCAAGCCCTCCCCACCGGAGGCAGCCTGGCCAGGAGGCCAGCTGGTCACCAGGTCCCAGCCCCTTCTCTTCCTCTATCCCACGACCCAGGCTGAGTCACAGAGGGGCTGCTGGCCAGCCATTCTTCTCTCCTCTGTCTCCCCTTCCCTGTCTGCCCCCAGCTTTGGAGGCTGCCCGCCTCCCGCCCGGCCCTGCTGCCCACAGCCCTCCACGGTGCCGGTGGCCGCCGTGAAAGGCGCTTTGGTTCTCCCCTCTCGCCAGCTCCTCTGGCCTCCTTTGTCAGACCCAGCGAGCGGGTGTCCCTCCTCCCGCAGAGGCCAGGGGTCTCACAAACGTTGTTCCAGGGAATTAGTGGAAGGCGGAAGCTTCATTCAGCACAGGCACTCAGCAGCATGTGACTTTGGGTAAGTTCCCGACCTTTCCTGAGTGCAGATGCTGCAGCTGTGAGGTGGTCGCTGCCCCGTGATGAGTGAGACTGCGCTCTTCCAGGGCCTGGCACACAACAGGGTCTTCGTAACTGTTGGCTGCTGGCAGCATCGATGGCCGGGGAGCTGGCAGGGCAGCTGTGGGAGTCTCCGGAAGCTTCCCTGTGGGAGGAGCATCCCTAGGGATTTGTGGCCTTTATCCCGCAGGCCCCAGTGGGGCGCTCAGGTACCTGGGGCTTCCAAGTCCTGGGCTCTGTGCCTGTCACCATGCTGGGGCCAGATTCTCAGACGGGAGGGATTGTGCTTCCACCTGAGGCTGCCCAGGGCCTCCTAGGAGGCAAGGACAAGATGAAGGAGGACAGTAAAGTCGCTCCTCCTCAGTTCAGCACGTGATCCTGACATCTCAGTGGCCCTCAGATGCCTGGGAGACTTCCTGGAGGAGGAGGCATCGGGCTGGGTGTTCAAGGATCAAGAGGGTTCAAATGTGAAGTGAAGCAGGTGGGAGAAAAGGCCCAGGCAAAGGCTTGGAGGCGGGCAAGTGTCCAGTGTGGGGTGAAGAAATGCAGGGTCATCTGTGGCCAGGCTGGCTGGGGAGCCTCCAGTGTCAGGCCCCTGCCTCAGAGGGGGAGCCAGACCAGCTGCACGTAAAGCAGGGGTGTCAGACGGCCAGCTGCGTCGGTCACCACCTCTAAAGTGACAGCCACGCCTCCTCGGGGCCACTGTCACTCATTCACTCCACAGTGATTTATTGTGCATCTATTATGTACCAGGCACCCCCTGTCAGGATGAAGAACAGCACAGTAAACCAAACAGACCCCAGTCCCTGTCCTGCTGGACATTTGAGCAGATACCTGAGGGCGGTGAGGAACGAGCCAGGGGACGTTGGAGGGAAAAGCATTTCAGGCAGAGGGAACAGCATGCGCAGAGGCCCTGAGACCAGAATGTGCTTATAGTGTGATCCAAGAGCGGCCAGAGGCCAGTGTGGCTAAAGTGGAGGAGGTGGCCGCAGAGAGGCGAGGAGCGCCTTGAGGGCCACGCCCTGACACTGGCTTTTCCTCTGAGTTGGCAGGCTCGAGAGGGTTTTATGTTTTTATAATGCTTTTTAAAATGGAGGTTTAATTTACATACCATACTAATCACCCATTTTAAGTGTGCGGTTTGATGAGTATTAGTGTGTGTGTATATATATATATATACAGTTGTGCAACCATCACCCCTATCCAATTCTAGAACATTCCCGCCATCCAGAAAGGTCACTCATGCCCATTTGCTGTCATCCCTGCTCCTTCCCCCTGGCAACCCCTGCTCTGCTTTCTGTGTCTGTGGTTTTGCCTTTTCTAGAAATTTCATGTAGATGGAATCATGCACAAAGCTGTCTTTTCTGTCTGGCTTCTTCCACGTAGCCATGCGTGGGAGGTTCGCCCCTGCTGCTGCACTATTGGATGCTTTTTGACTGCTGAGTAGTGTTCCACCCTATGGCCACGCCACAGTGGATGGATAGTAGGGTGGTTTCCACTTTTGGAGTGTTATGAACAAAGCTGCCCTGAGCATATGTGTACAAGTCTTTGTGTGGACACATGTTTTCATTTCTCTTGGGTTGCTGGGTCATATGGTGTTTTCCGGAGTGTTTTCCGGAGTGCTTGGACCATTTTTCATTCAGCAGTGCCTGAGTGATCCAGCTGCTTCACATTTTCCTACACCCTTGGTTTGTCAGATTTTTTGTTCTGTTTTTTTTTAAATTTAATTTTAGCCATTCTAACAGGTGAAGTGGTATCTCCTTGTGGTTTAGATCTGCATTTCCCTAAAGGCTAATGATGTAGAGCATCTTTTCATGTGCATGTTGGCCATTTGCATATCTTGTTTGGTGAAATACCTATTCAAATCTTTTGCTCATTTTTTAAAAATTCTAAACCTTTATATAGTAAGAGTAAAGATTGCTCATTTTTTTAATAGTCTTTTTGTCTCTTTGTTAGTGAGTTTTAAGAGTTTTTAATATATTTTGAATACAGTCCTTTATTATTATTCTCTGGGAGGGTTTTAGGATATAGAAGGGGGTAGGGGGGTGGGGAGGGGCCTTGCTCCTGGCTCCGTTCCCCTCTCCTTGCCTCACAAATACATTAAGCGCTGCAGCAGGATTTCCCAGGCCACTGGAGCAGGAGGGCAGTTTGGTTGCCCATGGGGTGGGAGGGTTTGCCTGGAGCCTTCACTCTCACCCTTGCTGGCTCTGCGAGACCCTCTCAGGCTCAGAGGTGCTGACCCAGCCCCCCAGGCTCACAGAGAGAGATGGCCAGAGCCCCCTGGGCCAGCTCATGAGCGAACCAGCCACCTTGGAAGGTCAGGCTTTAGGGAACAGCCTCACTCCCAGCCTGACCAAGTGACTCACAGGCCCCGGGGAGTCTGTCGGGGGATTGGAATGTTGGACTTGGCAGGCTCGGGCCTGGCAGGCATGCCCGGTGCTTCCCACGGCTCACCTGGGCGTGTAGGTGCCACCGCCGTGTGCCTTGGGGAAGGTCTTTTGTTTCATCTCTCGTGGCTGACAGCCCTGGCATGAGGAGCTGAGTCTTCCCATGGCTGTGCCAGGGCAGGTAACAGCGTGGCCTCCTCTTGCTGGCCTGAGGGCCGTTCTGGGGACGCTTTGATATTCCTGCTGTGAGCATTGTAGGTCAGTTTCTTTATTAGAATGTTTTTGGTTGCAAGTTACAGCGTCCCTCAAATAGGCTTAGGCAAAAAAGAAAACATTGTTTGTGCAGAGGGGATTTGTTGGCTGATGGAAGTGTGAATCTCAGGTCACTAGCTTCAGGCTCAGCTGGATCCAGGCCCCCCAGATCCTGGCAGGCTCTCCTGTGTGGGGTGGGGATGGCCCCTGAGGCACCTGGCTTCCATCCTACACCCCAGCAGCCCCAGGGCCAGGAGAGCACTTCCTCCTAAAGGTTCCAACTGGAGTCTGGGCCCTGATGCTCCAAGGGCCAGCCAAGCTCTCGTGGTCTGCCCTGAACCAGCCACAGGGGCTTGGATGGGGTGGGGCTGGGTCGCGTGTCTACTCCAAGAGTGGACGTGGGGTCAGCCACATGTAAGTCATATGGAACATGAATGGAGAAAAGGACTTTCCAGGAAGGTGGAGGATTAGAGAGGCAGAGGGATCACTTCTCTCCCAGAAAAAATAACTAGAGGACACGCGGAGACTGTCTGGGGGTTCTTCGGGGGCTCAGGACACCAGGGAAGGTGAGATGCCACGTGGAAGAGAAGGGTGAAGGGAAGGAGTCTCAGCTGGCTGAACAGTCCTGTGAGTTGAGCTGTGATAGCAGCGAGTGCCCATCCCCACACCCTCGGAGCAAACAGCAATCAGCAGACTGCAGCAGCTGTGGACTGCAGTGGCTACGGACTGAGGGGGTTCCAGGGGGTGCTTCTCTTCCCCAAGAAAGAGGAGAGGGAGGGACATAGCCTACAGCAGATGCAGATTTTAGCCCTGAACTTTGCTGCATTGGAGGGCTCCTGTACTTCCAGGCCAGGTGGGGCTGCGACCTTGTTTGCCCTGAGAGCCAGCAGGGAGCTAAAGACAATTTGCCTTCTCAAACACCCTCCCTACTGCCCCGGGGCTGGTTGCTGAGGAGGCAGAGGGAGGGAGGGTGTGGCCGGCCAAGGCTGGAGAGCAGCCTCTGAGAAAGTTTGTTAGGCTTGGCCAGCCTTGAGAGCATTGCTTCTGCACCACCCAGGGGCAGAAAGTATTTGAGGAAATAATGGCCGACAATTTCCCAACTCACATGAGAAACATGGATATACGTGTCCAGGAAGCACAGTGTACTCCAGTTAGAATAAATCCAAATAGAACCACCTCAAGACATGTAATATTCAGAATGCCAAATGCCAGAGATAAAGAGAAAATTCTGAAAACAGCAAGGGAGAAGTGAAACATCACATACAAGGGACGTCCAGTCAGACTTACTGTGGATTTCTCTTCAGAAACCATGGAGACGAGAAGGCCAGTGGTATGATACAATTAAGGTACTGAAAGAGAAAAACTGCCAGCCGAGAATTCTTTATTCAGCAAAACTGTCCTTCAAATATGATGGTGAGTTTAAAATAGTCACAGATAAACAGAAACTAAGAGAGTTCATAAACAAGAGTCCAGCTCTGCAGGACACACTAAAGAGAGTTGGTTCTTCAGCCAGAAAAGAAAAGAGATGAGAGAGAGGCTTGGAGGAGAGTGTAGAAGTGAAGACTTGACAGGTAACCAAAAGGGTAAAAAGATGGACAAAAATAAGATATGACATATGAAAACCAAAGAATAAAATGGTGGATGTAAATAATGCCTTTACAGTAATTACACTGAATGTTAATGGATTAAACTCCCCAGTAAAAAGACATAGGCTGACAGAATGGATAAGAAAACATGAGCCATCCATATACTGTCTACAGGAGACTCACCTTAGATCCAAGGATGCAAATAGACTGAAAGTTGAAAGGGTGGAAAAGGATATTTCATGCAATTAGTAACCAAAAGAGAGCAGGGGTAGCCATACTGGTGTCAGAGAAAACAGACTTTAAATGCAAAAAAGTGGTAAGAGATGTAAGAGACCATTATATATTAATAAAAGGGGCAATCCACCAGGAAAAAATACCAGTCATAAATATCTATGCACCTACCCAGGGTGCCCCAAAATACGTGAAGAAAACTCTAGCAAAATTTAAGAGAGGAATAGTTGGAGACTTCAACATGCCACTCACCTCAGTAGTTAAAACAACTACACAGAAGATCAACAAGGAAGCAGAGAACTTGAACAATAAGATAAATGAGAGAGACCTAACAGACATATACAGAAAGTTGCACCCAAAATCGGCAGGTTATGCATTCTTCTCGAGTGCTCATGGATCTTTCTCCAGGATAGAGCACATGTTGGGCCACAACACAGCTCTCAATAAATTTAAGAAGATTGAAATTATACAAAGCACCTTCTCTGATCATAATGGAGTGAAGCTGGAAATCAATAATAGGTGGGAAAAAGGAAAATTTGCAAATATATGGAGGCTAAAGAACACACTCCTAAGCAATCAGTGGGTCAAAAAAGAAATTGCAAGAGAAATTAGTAGATATTTCAAGATAAATGAAAACAAGAACACAACTTATCAAAACTTGTGGGATACAGTGAAGGCAGTGCTGAGAGGGAAATTTATAGCCCTAAGTACCTATATTAAAAAAGAAGAAAGAGCTAAAATCAAAAACCTAACTGAACAACTGTAGAAACGAGAAAAAGGACACCAAACATTCCCAAAGCAAACCGAAGGAAAGAAATAATAAAGATTAGAGCAGAAATAAAGGAAATTGAGGAAAAAAAATAGAGAAAATAAACAAAAACAAAAGCTGGTTCTTTGAGAAGATCAATAAAACTGAAAAACCCTTAGCTCGACTAACAAGGAAAAAAAGAGAGAAGATGCAAATAATAAAATCAGAAATGAAAGGGGAGATGTTACGACTGACCCCACATGAATCAAAGGGATCATAAGAGGGGAGTGGATGTGGCTCTCAAGCAGTTGAGCGCCTGCTTCCCACATGGGAGGTCCTGGGTTTGGCTCCCGGTGCCTCCTAAAACAAACAAAGGAACAACAAGCAAACAAACAAACAAAAACCAACTCAGGGGAGCTGATGTGGCTCAGTGGCTGAGTGCTGGCTTCCCGTATATGAGGTCCTGGGTTCAATCCCCAGCCCTGGTACCTTAAGAAAATAAAAAAGGATCATAAGAGGATATTATGAGAAACTGTAAGCCAACAAACTAGACAACTTAGATGAAATGGACAAATTCCTAGGAATGCACAAATATCTTACACTGATGCTACAAGAAGTACAAGAAATTAACAAATGAATCACATTTAAAGAGATTGAGTCCATCATCAAATATCTTCCAACAAAGAAAAGTCCAGGACCAGATGCTTCACAGGTGAATTCTACCAAACATTTGAGAAGAATTAACACCAATCCTGTTTAAACTCTTCTAAAAAATTGAAAAAGAGGGAAAGTTACCCAACACATTTTATGAAGTCAGCATCACCCTAATACCAAAGCCAGATAAAGATATTACAAGAAAAGAAAATTGCAGACCAATCTCTCTATTGGACATAGATGCAAAAATTCTCAACAAAATACTTGCAGATTGAATCCAACAGTATATTAAAAGAATTATACACCACAATCTAGTGAGTTTTATTCCTGGTATGCAAGGGTGGTTCAATATAAAATCAATTAACATAATATACCACATTAACAAATTGAAGGGGAGAAAAAGCACATGAACATCTCAATCGATGCAGAAAAGGCATTTTATAAAATCTAGCATCCTTTCTTGATTGAAAAACACTTCAAAAGATAGTTATAGAAGGAAAGTTCCTCAACATAATAAAGGGCATACATGGAAATCCCACAGCCAACATTGTACTCAATGGGGAAAAGTTGAAAGCCTTCCCTCTAAGATCAGGAACAAGACAAAGATGCCCACTGTCACCTCTGTTGTCAATTTTGTGCTAGAAGTTCTAGCTAGAGCAATTAGGCAAGAAAAAGAAATAAAAGCATCCGAATTGGAAAAGAGGAAATAAAATTCTCACTATTTGCAGATGACATAATCCTGTATTTAGAAAATCCTGAAATATCTATAACAAAGCTGTTAGAGCTAATAAATGAGTTCAGAAAAGTGACAGGATACAAGATCAACAGGCAAAAATCAGTTTTTCTATACACTAATGAGCAAGCTGAGAAGGAAATAAAAAAAAAATTTCATTTACAATAGCAACAAAAAGACTTAAATATCTAGGAATTAATTTAACCGGGAATGTAAAGGATCAATAATCAGAAAACTATAAAACACTGCTAAAAGAAATCAAAGAAGATGTAAACAAATGGAAGGATATTCCATGTTCATGGATTGGAAGACTAAACATAGTGAAGATATCAATTCTACCCAAATTGATTTATAGATTCAGTGCGGTACCAATCAAAATCCCAACAGCCTACTTTACAAAATAGAAAAGTCAATTACCAAATTTATTTGTAAGGGAAAGTGGTCCCAGATAGCCAAAAACATTCTAAACAAGAAGAGTGAAGTTGGAGACCTCATGCTTCCTGACCTTGAAGTGTATTATAAAGCTACAGTGGTCAAAATAGCATGGTGTTGGCATAGAGATAGACACACTGATCATTGGAATTGAATTGAGAAATTAGAAGTAGACCCTCGCCTCTATGGTCAACTGATTTTGATCAGTCTACCAAGTCTACTTTTCTGGGACGGTACAGTCTCTTCAACAAGTGGTGCTGGGAGGACTGGATATCTATAACCGAAAAAGAATGAAAGAGGACCCCTAGCTCACTCCCTATACAAGAATCAGCTCAGAATGGATCAAAGACCTAAACATAAAAGCCAGGATCATAAAACTCCTAGAAGATAATGTAGGGAAGCATCTTAAGCACCTACCTTGTGGCAGGTGGTAGTTTCTTAGACCTTACACCTAAAGCATGTGCAACAAGAGAAAAAACAGATGAATGGAACCTCCTTAAAAGTAAACACTTCTGCACCTTAAAGGACTTTGTGAAGAGGGTAAAAAGGCAGCCTACTCAATGGGAGAAAATATTTGGAAACCTCACATCCGACAAGGGTCTAATATCCATGATATGTAAAGAGATCCTACAATTCCACAATAAAAAGAAAAATGACCCGATTAAAAAATGGGCAAAAAGGGGAGTGGATGTGGCTCAAGCAATTGAGCGCCTGCCTCCCACATGGGAGGCCCCAGGTTTGCTCCCTGGTGCCTCCTAAAAAAAAACCAAAAAACAAACAAAAAAAGCAACACGGGGAAGCCAATGTGGCCCAGTGGTTGAGTGGCAGCTTCCTACATATGAAGTCCTAGGTTCAATCCCTGGCCCCGGTACCTCAAAAACAAAAAAAAAACAAAAACCCAGAACAGAGTGTGAAATAAAATATTTTTTAAAAAATGGGCAAAAGTCCCAAATAGACATTTTTCTAAAGAATTAAACAAATGGCGAAAAAACTCATGAAAAAATGTTTGACATCACTGGCTATTAGGGAAATGCAAATCAAAGCTACAATGAGATATCAGTTCACACCTACTGGAATGGCCCCTATTAAAACAGAAACCTGCAAGTGTTGGAGAGGATGTGGAGAGATAGGAACACTTATTCACTGTTTGGAAATGGAGAGTGGTACAGCCACTGTAGAGGACTGTTTGGCAGTTCCTAAAGAAGTTGAATATAGACTTGCCACGTGACCCTGCAATACCACTACTGGGTATATACCCAGAAGAACTGAGAGCAGAGACACGAACAGACATCTGCACACCGGTTCGTAGTGGCATTATTCACGATTGCCAAAAGCTGGAAACAACCCAAGTGTCCATCACCAATGAATGGAGAAACAAACTGTGGTCTATACACATGATGAAATATTTTTCAGCTCTAAGAAGAAATGAAGTTGTGAAGCATTTGGCAATGTGGATTAACTTGGAGGACATTATGTTGAGCAAGCCAGGCACAAAAGGACAAATATTGTATGATTTTGCTATTATGAACTAAATATA